>JASSUY010035382.1:54643-92459 GCA_032466535.1 Forpus xanthops
GGCAGGACAGTTTTCCATCCCTCCATCCCTGACAGCGGACAGGCAGGACAGTTTTCCATCCCTCCATCCCTGACAGCAGACAGGCAGGACAGTTATCCATCCCTCCATCCCCAGCAGGGCACCCATTCCCAGAACACAGCCAGCTGCACCAGTGGTCCTACAGGAAAGCATCAGCCCACACCTTTGGAGTCAGAGAAGGAAAGGGTTAAAACAGATGTCGTCTCCTCTCTCTTTTGCCTCTGAAAGGAGAGGCACGGAGTGCATTAAAAACTGGGTTAAAAATGGCTCTGCTCTACCTATCTTATCTTCTTTGTACTAAAAGCCCTCAAAGAGCGGCAGGTTTTCGTGCCGAATTTTCCCATCTAATCCCCTTTTGTTAGCTCTGATACTGGCATTGCAATACAAACCTCGTCCAGGCGATTTAGGAGGGATTACACGCCCTCAATCCTACAGCATGTGGGAGAAAAATGGTTCCTCAAATCAAATTTTACACAACCCGGCATTTGAAAATAATCAAAGCACAAATCCCTGCTGTGGGGATTTTGGGGAGCGGGGGAGGGGGTGGGAAGTGGCACTGGTGCACCCAGCTCAGCACCCTGCCATGCACCTGGGCACCCTCAAGCCCAGACCGGTGCGAACTCAGACAGTAACGATGCTGCACCCACAAACTGGGGTCCCATGGCACAGACACCGGCAGAGGGGAGAGGGAGACCCAGTCCTCACCCCTTCCCATGCCCCGCAGGCTGTGAGCTGCGATGGGGCTCATCACACCACTAAAGCCAGTGAGGAACTCTGCCTCTTACACAGCCAAAGGTGCTCTATGGCTCGCTGCGCGCGTGTTCGGCTCGGCTTTCCCGATGAAATACTTCTGGTGCCGCTCCTGTAATATATATGTCACAGATGCAACCTCATTTTATTGATCTCTACTCGCTGCCGGGATATCCACAGTGGAATTAATATGTCTGTATGGCCGCAGAAGAAAAGGTAAAGCCCATCTGACAGTTTCAATTAGGGAAGCGCGAGAAGCGATTTGCGGCAGAGGCTCGGGAGCGGAGGGCAGCCCGCTGGCAGCGCGCCTGTACGCTCGCATCGGGGTAACTGAAGTGATTTCCTACACGAGGTGATGGAGGCCAGACCGAAGCCGAGGCCGCGGCGAGCATCCGACCCGGCAGCGAAAGAGAGAGCCTGCAAGAGTGGCATGTGCTGCAGTCATAGATCCCGCGCTGGCTGTGGCATCCACTGAGGAAGGTGCATCCAAACTAAGCATCAGCACACAGGGAATATGCACTTCCAGAGGGAATTTGCAGGGGTCTATGCTGCACAACCAAACTCTTTCCCTTTGCTGCTTGGGGCCCTCAAACGGCCTGAGCATCACGTGGGAAATCTCTGGGAATAGCCTGACACAGTGCAAAGGGATTCCCAGGCAGACACAGGTCATCCCTCCCTAGGTGCCTGTGCTTCAGGAAGGGGCGGTAAGAGGTCCTGGGAGCACGGCACTTGTCAAGCAAGATTATAACCACATCCATCTGCTCCCATAGGCCCGTGGAGAGCTATGGAACACTGTCACCCCCAGGAGGTGGGCTCCTTGGCGCTTCCCCTCCTCTCCACACCACCTTGGAGCAGGACTGCGGCCATCTCTGTGTCCTTCCCATCCCACCGCTGAGGCAGAGGCACACAACGCACCTTGGTCCACAGACTCCCAAGCACCCCATGGATGTGCCAGTGAGGCTCATCAGCCGTCCTGGGTTCGTTTGGCCGAATGGCTCCATGCCTGCTGCTGCCCAGTCATGGCAGAGAGGGACATGTGGGGTATTCCTGCCCTTCGCAGTCCCGGATCCCCTCTGTTTATGGATGCAGAGACACCACATCCTCTCATTTCTGTCCCCTTGCCCCTAATTCAGGTCAATGCTCTTAATTCCACCATAAAATTAAAAGTTCTGTGTCCAGATAAATCAATTAAGACCTTGTTTGCAACACCTACAGATAAAGCCCACCCAATCCAGGCTCTGGCCAGCTGTCTGAACATTTGGCTTATTCTCAGCAGGACGTACAGCACATGAGTGCTTAAAAGCACTCATCTACAAGAGAAGTAAAACCCCTTCTTAATCCAGCCCCGCACTGAACACGGGGCTGAAGGGCAGTCTGCAAAGCTGGTTTCTCCCCACCACCCTGAGCATCCTTCACCTCCAGCCTCCTCCTGCACAGCAGCACCTCTGACATTGCTGCTCAGTACATCACCAAGAGCCCCAGGTATCATAGGGCACAACTAGACCCACTCAGCCCCCTGCGCTCAAGCCAGCACAGTGCGCTGCCAGCACGAGCTGCCCTGTGGTACCCAGGACTGCTCGTCACCACTGGTAGACAGTGACAAATAAGCATGCAGGTGAATGAGGGATAAAGCCCCAGATGGAGCTCACTGACTCTCCTAAGGCACAACAAATAAAGCTGAACCCAGTTCCACTGGGCTTCTGCAAGCTGTGGGTGAGCTGCCCTGCTTACCAGCAGCATCCTGCACCCACTGCCAGTGCTCACCCACAGCTGCACTCCTGGCTCCAGCACCACATATCACCACTCACAATTACACGATAGCTTTTTCTTGGGGGTAATTACTTGTGTGTATATTGCAGAGACCCCATTGAGGGCCAGGAGCCAACCAAGCCAGGCAGGATGGGCACACGCACCCTTCAGTGGCCTTTGGAAGCTGTAACTCCTTCCCCACCAGCAGGAGACAAACCCAAGCCAAGGGCAGCCCTCTGCACCCTGCTCTGTGCCCCAAGCCTTGTGGGGCTGCTTCTTCTTCTGGATGCAGGTGATGCAAAGCCACTTGTTAAAAGCCAAACCAACACAGCCCTCGTGCCTACTGAAGATCACTGCTGTCCATGGAAATCCTCACTGCTCCCTGTACACCACTGACAAGAACTGATTTACTTAGCTCCAACAGTTTAATCTTCCCCCTCGCTTGCAGCAGGGCTGCCTTCCCTCGAGTCCCCCATGAGAAGCGTTCTGTGTTGGACTCCAGGAAACAAACTGGGGTGGAAAAGGTAAAGCACAGGCACAAAACCCCCACAACAAACTGCATACCTCCTGGCAAAACCCAGAGCGCTGCTTGCACAACATCTTCACTCGCTCCATTATTTATAGTGCAACTGAAACATTTATTCCTACACGGAGCTACCCGGAGCGCCGGTGTTCCGGTGAGCAGGAGCGAGCGCTCCCAGGAATCCCCAGCAGTGACCTGTGCCTGCCCATCAGCACCAGGATCCAGGGTGGATGTGGCTCCCAATGGGCAGCCCCAAGTGGGAACAGAGGCAAAGTCCAGCTCAGGTGCTGCTAAGCCAAGGCCACCCCACGTCACCCTGCCCTGGGGCATCAGCTCGGACCCACACAAGGCTCTGATGGGAATAGTCCTGCAGCCAAACTGCAGAGATGACAAACACATGAATGTAGTGATGGAAACCCTCCTGGAAGAGGTAACTCCATGGTAGATCAATAAGCAGGGCGTTGACACTGCTATTAATTATGCTTGCCAGGAATTCTTTTCTGCCCCGGCACTGCCTCTTTCTTCAATCAAGGAGAAGAAAGATCAGCTGCACAAAACAACTCTCATCCCTGGCACCAGGATGAAATTACAGTGTCAAAGCAGACGGGATCAGGCTCCAGAAGTTGACATCCAAACCCAGACCAGGACCCCTCACACACAAACTTCATGCTATGCTCGAACCTATACTATGGGCACAGCTCTGCCCACAAAGCCTCAGAGCAAGGGCTGCTGTCAAATGGACACCACTCCTCTCCAGCCCCTCTCCCTGCTGCTTTTCTGTGTATGAGCAACCTCCGAGTGGTGGGAAGAGCTCCCAGAGAAGTCCAGCGGCACTGTCATGGTCCTGGCGCTGGAAACGCCTGGTGGTACCCCCAGCCCCACAAGCATCTCATGGGTCTCATAGCAGGATGTAGCAATTACTGATGGATGATGGGCAGGCTGAAGCCCAACTGCCTCAAAGCCACATAAGGCTAATCAATAGCAGTTTATCAATAGACCAATCAATCATCTCTGCCAGTAAACGCATTTCAAGGCAGCCCAAATCTCATTATGTGTGTCTCTAGCCAAAATCCAGCCCTGGGTCCCTGCACGCACAGCTGGATTAAGGGCAGCGTAATCTGCTATTCGGAGCACACAACACACAAGCCTCATGCCAAAGCTCACAGCTGGGTCTGCCCTGCCTGTAAGGGGGAGAGTTAAAAATGAAGTGAAATAAATACAGGCCAGCAGCCAGCTCGGCGAGGATGCTTTATGTGAGGGATGTGTGGAATGATGCACCTGCAAGGGATGCCCATGAAGGACATCTTGCGGTGCCAAGGAAGGTCAGAACCATGTGCTCTCAGGGGGAATCCCTGCTCCACTCGCAGGACAACAGCAAAGGCATCCTCCCACACCAGCACCCTCCTACCTTCCAGGAGCTGACGATGGCCGGCATCCCGGGACCAGCAGGACACACCATGCTGGAGGTCTCCCCTCCTTTAATAGGATCTGTCGTCTGGCAATCTAATTTGATTGGGGAAAACTAATAGAAACAGGCCCTGGTCTGCAGCAGGGATTAGCCCAATCAGCCCAGAGTGGCTACTTTATTGTTCAGCTCCGTGGCACCAGCTGTGCATGTGTGCAATCAGCCCCTAATAGCCATTAGGCTGCATCCGCCCCAGCTGCCCGGCCAGCAGCAAAGCTCTTCCACCACCCCGGCACTTGGAGGGCACGTCCGGGCCCACGTGTAAACCGGATGCAAGGGCAGGCACAAAGATCACCCAAATCAGGAAGCAGTCTGCACTAATACACGTTTTCATTAGCTTTATGAGACACCTCTGGGTTAAAACCAAATCCCATTACTTAGGAGAAGAGCGTGCACAGCACTGTTTGCCCTCATGTTAAGGCCCTTTGCTATTAACAGGGCAGGTTTTCTGATGACAGTACCCATTGGTCCCCTTCAGACCCCAGCCTTTGGATGCATCCTCAAGGATGAAGCAGTGCATCACAGGCACTCCCAGCTCCGGCAGACCCCTGCCCCAGGCAGGCTCAGCGAATCCTCACGACTGCAATATGGACAATGAGCTTTAGCCTGTTCCTAATCCCCACAAACCCTTCTGCTCTCGCTAAAACAGAGCATCACTTCCTCTGCTCCACGCAGAACACCCCAGAGCCACCCATGGGTGCTGGTGCTGGCCTGACTCCAACCATGAACCTGGAACACCTTGTTGGGCTTTTCCTACAAGGATGACAGCAACCTCCTTGCTTTCCAACCAGCCAGGGAGGAGCTCATGGGACCACAGCGCACAGAAGCATCGCAGGGCACCATGTGGAGGACTGGGGATGGAAAAGGATGGGAGTGGGAGGAAAGTGTTGGAAAACACCCCACTGACAGGTTGAACCGGGATTCCTGGCCCGGGGCTGAGCAGCTGTCCCCATGGAGGTGACCTTCCCCAGTAAACAGGTAGTATGTGGGCCCTGGCTCAGGCTGGCAGGCAGGGAGGCAGCACGACGCTGAACAGGATGGGTAAATACCTGTATCAGCAGGGATTATCTCCTTCTGCCTGCAAATATTTGCTCACCAGAGCAGATAGAGCAGATGCGAGTCAGACATTCAGCCTTACACATGCAATCGCACACGGCTGGCAGCTCCATAAATCGTGCAGCGACCAAAGGTGTAGGTTCTGGTTATGGCTTCATCACAGGCTCTGTGATCAAACGGGTGGTGCACGCCGGGGCTGGGATCGTGAGTCCAAGCCCCATTTTACACACACAGGTAGAGCAGGAGGGAGTGATGCTGGAAACGGCACTGGCACAATGGGCAGGACAGGGCACAGATGTGTTTCACCACCTGTAACACACAGGGCAGCCCTGGCACTGCCCGAGACCAGGCAGCCCTGTTCCCATGCATGAGATAAAGCCCAGGCAGTGAAACAGAGGGAGGGTTTAACAGACATGGAGGAACCTGCAAGCAAAAAGTGCTGGAAAGAACTGTGCAGCTTTAGGAATTACAGCGCTGAGCCACCTGAGACTCGTGCATATTGACTTAGACCCAAGCCTTTAATAAGGCAGCTAACAGCATTGCTTTTACATTCATCCCTGTTACAAGGCAAACATGGCCGGGACAAGTTCATGTTCCAGCTACAGCACTCACTGGGCTCAACCAGGGGATTACCCAGTCTTGTAACTACAGCTCGCCTCTTCTCCCCTTTCTTCCCTTTTCTCTTCTTCCCTGGTGTCAGGTCAAAGCTGCTCTTCCCTCTCCATGTTTTGTTTTGTGCTTGGCTTGCAGATCACACACGCTCCTCCTTGGGGCCCTCCTCTGCTCCAGATGCCTCCTGCCCTCTCCTTTTGTAGCTGCTGAGGAGCAGCCCTACTTCTATCAAGTCAGTTTAAAGGATTCACCTGCTCCTCTTTGTCACTCGGAGAGCTCGCCTATAGTCAAACAGTGCACTGGGCTCTCACACCGACCGCTGCCAGCTCAGCTCAGCAGGTTCATGCCACAGTAACGCTGCACAGACCTCCAGAAGTGATGGCAAAGGGCACGAGGAGCCCTTTAGGAGCACAGGCTCTAACAGAGGCTGGAGTGCAAGAACACATTGACAGGCTGTCAGCTAGGTTAAAGAGGTTCCAGCTCCCTACATGGGCCGGGGCAAGCCAAGCAGCGTGATGCTGGGACAGCGCAGTGGCCATCACGCAGAGCGCAGCAGGATGCGTGCTGCACACACACAGTGCACACAGGAAGGCCCCTCGGCTGCCCACACGCTCCCTGTCAGCTCCACACAGGTCAGTGCCCTGACGCCTTTTCCTCCCCCTGCGCTGTGCCCGCGGGTGACAGCCGGGATGGGGAAGGTGATGCTCAGCGTGCTGGCAGGCGCAGGACAGCCCCGTGCTGTCCGTGTCCCCATGCAAACACTCAATGGGACATGGCACCCCACCGCAGGGCAGCACACACGGACCCACGGCAGCACAGGCGCCAGCTGCAGCCACGCCAGCTTCAGGCAACGGCTCCAGCATCAGAGATGGCCTCGCAATCCTATGGCTGAGCTAAAGTACAGCAGTGGGAAGTCCCCTACTGTTCCCTGCACAGCATTTTATCTTAATAACGTTTTATCTTGGATGACAAGCCTGTGTAATGCGGTTTAAAAGCCACGGCTACGCTGACACCGTAACAGGGGGAAGGAGAAAAAGCTCTTTTCTCCCGTCTAATACATTTGCTAAGGTCACAACTTTAAAACCTCTGGCTGTATCTCGCTCGCCAAGCTTGGAGGCTGCTTTGTAGAGCAGCCTAGAGACCGGCAGGAGCTCAAACCCTGCTCCTCCCTCCCATTCAGGGCTCCCACAAGGCTCCAGCTCTCACCTTCCCTTTGCAGTTTTTGCTGGGGAAGTACTTTGCTTCTCCTCCTGCTTAAAGCAATAAGTGCCAGAGGCTTTGAAGGGGTAACTGTGCAGCTCTGCTGCATCCCAAGGCTGGCAGGAGGCTAAGCCCTTGCTCAGACGATCAGCTCCAGCAAAGCCAGTGGTAGGAAACCAAGTCCATCCAGCTGCAAGACGCCCTGTCCCATCCAGCTGCAGGACACTGGGTCCACCCAGCTGCCATCGTGTCCATTGACAGTGGTACCACACATCCTGGTGTGATGCTCACTCTGTGCGAGTGGCAGAGACCCAAGTGACTCCTGCAAGGAGCAGCTTCGGGTGCTTCATAGCATCTTAAGCCAGAAAGATCTTGAGCCTGTTCCAGGTCCAATCAACCAGAGCAAGCCAGAAGCGACCCATGGCCACACAGCTCTTCAAAGGGAGTCCCCATGCCATGAGAACAGGCATAGATTAATGACCCTGCAGAAGTCCAGCCCAAATCCACAGCACCAAAATGTGTCAGGGATCGCATCCCTGCTGCTGTGAGGACTGCAGTGATACAGCACACTATGTTATCATTAGGGAGACAGCTATCCTGGCCTAATTGCCAGTGGCTCTCAGAAAACATGGCAGCCCCTGATGCTCAGAACGGAGCTGTGTAATCACCACAGAGACAAAGGACAGCTGAAAGGAGGAGTAAAAATAGATATTAATAAAAGAGAGTGGAACACGGGCACGCAGCGGGGTTGACTTACAGAGGGAGGAGACACTGACCCAGGAAGGGAGCAATGAGGGTTAAGCTCTTCTTGTGAGAGCTAATTTCAGGTCAGGCAAATCCTGCTGACAGATTATTTTTCACCTCAAACGTCCAGAGCAGCGGCTGTGCCACCGCAGCCCCGCAGGGCCTGGGAAGCAGCGGAGGAGCTGCTGCCTGCCCCATGATCCATGCTGGAGAATGGGCCAGCCCTGCCCAGGATGCCTGACCCTGGGCTCGCCAGCAGCAGCCGAGGGCAGCCCAGCAGCCTTTGCCAAGAGCCCACCCTGTGCACGCCACTGTGGCGGTACCCAGGAGGGACAGGAGTCTCCCCGCACCCCAGCCCGTCACTCTGTCACCTCTGCTTTGCTGTGACACACGGACAGGCCCCAGCTCCCAGAACCATCCATTATTCACAGGCATCATTCCTGAATATTGATGTTAAAAGCTAACTCCCGGCTTGCCCTCCTCTGCATTAAAATGCCACAGGACCCAAGTCAATGGAGGCATCAACACAACACCATGGGAAGGATTTCCCTCTCCCGAGGGATTCACTCAGCACTTGCCAATGGACCCACTGGAGGAAGGAAGGCTCAAGGAATGAAAGGAGGTGCCTAAAGGGGATAGGAGGAACTGGCTCCCCCCACCTCTCTTTGCTGCAGTAGTATATATAGAAATAAACATTTCCTGCTTCTGTTTACCCAACTTGGAGACTCCAAACAGAAGCCTGATCCCACACTGTGTCATTACCCTTCATTAGTGCCATTTTCCAGACTTTAGGTGGCTGGAGAAGGAAAACAGAGGATAATCCAGTGCTCTGCAAGTAGCAGAAAGGAAAACAGGGAGAGAAGCAGGCTCAACTCCCAGCCCTCTGACCAAAGCACTTCAAGCATCTCAACATCCCATTTCCTCCTCTCAGTACAGGGCAGGCACCCACAGCAGTTTCCAGCTCAGCACATTCCCAGTGGCAAAGGGAGCCCCATAAAGCAGAGCAGCAATCCCTGTGCGTTGCATTGTGCCAGCACCCACACCGTGCTCCTGCAAGTGCATCCGTATGGAGCAGGATCACCTGCAGCAGCGGGTCAGAAGGTCCTTGCTCACTCTGCAGAGCACCAAGGAGAGGTCAGCAAACAAGCGTAACCCACATAATGAGGAGTTTGGCAGCACGGGCTTGTTCAGCAACCACAAACCCTCTGGAGGGACCAAATCAGCCCTGTTACACAGCAAAGACAAGTTATTGTGTGGGATTCAGAGAAACAGCGCAGTTCTGACCCTATGCACTGAGGCAGAACAGCAAAGCACCATGTACACCTCGACAGAGAGAGGACGCCTGGCCCACAGCACAAGGAATCCTCCTGTACATGCTGTGCATCACCGAGCTGGACACACCTCATGCCCTCCAGCCCTGCTCACTGTGCCCACAGTCGGCAATGGAGGCAGGGAAGGAGCTGTGCAGAGCCCACCCAGAACATCACATCCAATCCCTGCTCTTTCCTCAAGTCCTTACTCAGCAGACCTCTCCGTCTTTCGGCCTTGCGGTCCTCTGGTGATGGATTGGGGATCCATCACACAGGGACAGCTAAAGTTTCCTTAGCTTTTCATCATTGCTAGATGCTGGAACAGAGAACAGTGTTGCTGTGGCCACTGCAAACCCAACTCATCGCTAAAAAGACAGCTATTGTGTTAGCCTGGACATCACGCTGATGGCCAGCTGACATGCCCACAAGTAGGCACAGCTCATGTTGTGACAGGGAAGGGCTCCAAAAAGAAACCTCAGTTGTAGATCACTGCTTTTATATCTTGGGCATTTTTTGATTCTGCATTTCTGTTTTATATGGCCTTGCTTATTGTGCTGGTATTTCATCCTGCAGATCCATCTTGGATCACCGTTAAGGCTCCTCCCCAGCTCACAGAGATGCCTCTGCTCACCATAAAAACCTACATCGAAATTCCAGATTAATTAGAAGCTGTAAATTGCAGAGGCAGATGCGATAACTCTCATCTTCACCTTTCCAGGAAAAGGAAGGTGAGGAGAGCATGAAGGCCTCTCGTGTTAACAGCATGGAGCATCCCTTCAAGATGTCTCATTCTGCCTGCAGCCTCACTGCTCTGTCCACACTACGACCTAAGCTCAGCACCATCCTGAGCCTTCCAGAGCCCCGTGAGACAACTCACACATGCCAGGGAGCTACACTCAACCCCCCAGAAGCATTACTCTCCTTCCCCAGTAACACTGACTTGCTCCCCAGTGAGGCCAGTGATGATGCTCCAAATCAACACACAAGGAGAGATGATGCTGCGGAGGGCTCTTGCCAAAGGTGGCTGTGTCCTTAGGGAGCAGAGCAGCCTCCCAGCACCCAAATCCACCTGATGCGGGAGCGGATCCCACCCCGCTGCCCGCGCAGCTGTGGCAGTCAGGGCGCTGAATGGGGACAGACGTGGTGTCCCCCCAGGGCCGGGGACGCTGCATTTCGTGCCCAAGGACGTTCACGCAGCCGTGACCACCATCTGCTCACTGGCAGAGCACGAGCCAGCACGGGCGCCAGTGCCACTGCGTCGTCCTAACGCAGGCACAAGGGTCACCCGCTGTGCACCCTGCCCGTCCACAGGCCCCCACACCAAAGGGCATCTTCCTGGAGACCTAAAGACCCCCTCGTTTAGGAGAAACAGAGGTTACCTGGTTCCTCCAACGCCTCCTTGTTTCCAGCTCTGCTGCCTGCAGCTCTCTTCCTGGCACAGGACCTGATTTGACTTGCTGCCCTCCTCCCATCACTTCACAGGCAGACTAACAGAAGAGGGGCAGGCAGCAGCGTCCCTCAGTTCCTGAGCTCCTACTTGCCACGGATCTCTTAATGCATTTCCTGGCCAAGGGTTAGGAGATTAAACACTCCATAGAAGGCAAGCTGACACAAGCTGACAGACCTGAAGCTTCTGCACATGCATAAGTGCCAGTCCTCATCACAAGGATGCTTATTTGCCAGCCTCATACCTATCACTTTGGCTGGGAGTCAATCTAAATAAAGCAAATTCACTTGTTCTGATGGGGAGAGGGAGTCGCTGGGCTGTCATAAGGTTGAACTCAGCTGGCATCGTTCTAAGTGTTGCAGAAACACAACACAAAGCACAGTCTCACCAGGCCCCTGGAGCTAGAGGGGGGGATCCGTGCTTTGCTCCAAAGCAATGGGGCCAGGAGCGGTCTGCCCAGACCCATGCCTACCACCTTGCTGTGCTCAGCCATGCAGCCCATCCCCTCTCCTTCCCTCTGGCTGCAGGATTAAGGCTCATTTCAAATGAAGTTTTCATTATTTTCTGCTCTCCTTCTTTATTCCCAAACTCATTTGCATGACAAAAAAAATTAAACAAAAGCTGCTTTTTGAATCTCCACTCATTACTCCCATTACGTTTGTTAACATCATTATCTTCAGCTGAAGATGGCAACTATTATCGAATGTTGCAGAGCTTTTGTAGACCTCTTGCTGTATTACTCTGGAAAATTGCTTTAATGCTTATGCTTTTAGTGGTTTTAAAAAACCAGCTATAGCATTAGAAGCCATAAAGAGGATAAAAAAAGGGCATCATTTGATGATATGTGCATTTTTCCTCTGTACGTTGAAATATAAATACATGGTGGGAATGCAGAATGAACAAGCTTTTCTTCCACTGCAGGATGCACCGTGGACCCTCAGGTCTGACCCTTAGATTCACCCATCTCTCTCTCCAACACTTTCCTTCAGGAAAGAATACAGTGGTAAAAGCTGGGATTGAGAGGAGCACCTTCCAAACACAGCAGGCTTGGTTCCTCCAGACCTCAGCAAAGCAGGTCTCGTCTGAAATAGGAGACGTGGCTAATGGCTCAAGATGTGGGTGCAGCATCCCTGTTTTGGGCAGGAGGAGAGAGCAGGGAGCTGCACAGGGAATAGCAGGGGCTGAAACGGTTCTTGCAGGGGGAGAACGGTACAAAGGGATTCAGCTACAGGCTTCGGAAGCCACGTGCTGCGATGGAGCAGCTCAGAGTCCCACAGGTGCTCCAAGAGGGAAGAAGCTCCAAGTGTCAGCAGTCTTTAGGCAGGAGGGATCAGTGCTGGAATGAGAGCGTTTCTGCCTGGTCTCAAACACAGGCTGCAGGATTGGAATTGCCACCATAATTACATGCAAACCCCTGTTACCCGGAGCTGTAGCTACAACCTCAGGGACACATCCGGCTCTCCAAAGTGGAATGCTGGGCTTCTGTGTGCCCTGGTTAAAGCCAGAGAAAGCAAGTTGCAGAAGGCTGAGCCCCACACAGTGCAGTCTCCAGGAGGAGGTGACAGCGTTGTATCCCAGTCCCCAGCAGCACAGGAGAATCCCATTATCTTTATGCACGAACCTCTCCTCCCTGCTAACAATTCAGTGGGTCTAATTACAGCAGACACATCCCAATGCCTCTCGCTTTCAACTGGAAACCAGCACAGATAACCTTCAGAGTGCTGATAACATCTTGGCTCGGCTATCTGGAGGATGCTTTAAAGGAGAGAAAAGAAGAAACCAGAGCAAGCCAGATTCCAGCACGTGGAAGCAGAGACACAAAATTTGGCAGGGCAAAAGGGAAATGGGATGGGGAGTTCCAAATGTGCCTTCCAAGGAAGTTATCCAGGGTCTCCACAGGGCACCCAGGGTCAGCACAGAAACAAAGGCTTCCAGAGCAACTGCTCAGGAGTAGGAGGGGCTGAGACGTGCATGGCAGAGGTGAAGAACACGGAGAAGTGATGGGGACATCGGGAGAAGGTGGGAGCCAAGGGTTCACGGAAGCTGCTCCTACACCACAGCACAAGCAAAGAGACTTTAAACCCTCGTCCTGCAGGCAGAGGCAGCGATGAGGAGACCAAGTGCAAGAAACAGAGGAGAACAGGAGCTGGGGCAGGATGGAGCTGCCACTCGCAGGGGCTCTGCCTCTCACCACGGGCACTTCCAGCCCCGAGATGTACAAGCACGCAGCTCAGCAGCCAGGAGCATCCCCAAGGCCCTCCACTAGCAGCGGAGCTGATTTACACTGCAGCAGGAGAGGTCAGAGCTCGATAGGCTTTCATCGATCAGCAAATTAAAGTGAAGCAAAACAAGCATAATGAACGTAACAATTTACAGCCTCTGCCCCAGGTTCAGGTGCATCTGGAGCTGAGCCAGCTCCGGCTCAAGCACTCATCTCTCTCCTAAGAGGGCAGGATGGGCGGCACAGAGAAGTTCAAAGCGCAGCTCTCCCCAAACACGAGCCCAGGCTTGCTCCGAGGGTGGCACGTGAGGCATGACACCAAACTGAGCGGCTTTAACCATGTATGAATGCCAGAATCACACAAGCCTATGACACAAGTTCACGCTTGGTCACACAGCCCACAAGACCCACACAGAGGTTTAAATTATCGCTTTGTTTTCCATCAGGCTTTCTGGTGTTGATTTAAGCTGCCCAAACAAATAATTACGGTCTTATCTCCATCACGCAGCAGCATTAGCTGCAATTCATCATTTTTAGCTCTTTTGTTTCATGCATTGTGTATATATGTATAAATAAAGAACGAATCCAGCCCTTCGCATTTCATAGGATGCTGGCATCACAAGATGTTCTTGCCAGCACAGCAGAGATGGGCATTTGGTTAAATCTGGTCTCAACTAGAACAAAAATATAATCTCCAAGGAACTCTCCCCTGCAGGGAAGAGAAACACGTGTGTTGTCAACAGCTTCTGGCAGTGAGACTATCGGATCCACGGTGCCTGAGGTACACAAGTGATGCTCAACGGGAGAGCACACGGACATGGGACGGGCCACTCCTTGTAAAAATACACAGAACCCAGCGTAAGGAAGGCAGCCCGAGGGAGCTGAGCCCCCAGAACCCCTACATCCCTGCTCCTTCACAGCACAATGCCAAGCACCGAGACCAGCATACTGCTAACTGAAAGCTGCTTAAGCACCAGCCAGCCCCCAAAGGGACAGAAGGCTGCGAGTCAGCACCAGCGCTGCAAGTTACAACATTCCGGCCTTTTCCTGAGCTCCATCCCTGCATCCCTGACCTTCCGGCAGCCACTGACTGTAATACACTCCCTCAGTCAAGGAAAGAAGAAACAACCAAAGAACTAACCAGAAATCACAGGGGAGTGACAGGCTCAACGTCCAACACAACACCAAGCCCCGCATGCAGAGCGCCGGATACAAGGCTGCTAACCAGGCAGGAGGGCTTCAGCGCAGTGCTGCAGGGAGCCCCGGCAATTGGAAAAGGCACAGTGACACAGCAAGGTGGGGGCCATAGGCCCACCTGGGGGAGGCAAGCATGAACAGCTCCTCCGAGCTCTCCCTTGCTTCCCCCACCAGGCGCAGGATGCTCACAGGAGCTGCTGCAGGTTCCCATACCTGTGCTGTTTAAGCAGTGACCTGATTTAGGCCTGCCCTTAGGTGGCCGCAGACAGAGCACAAGGAGATGAGCATACCCCTGGCTCCTTCCCTTCCCCAGCCTTCAGGCACGAGATTCCCCACCGAGGTCCAAGCGGATGTTCCAATCTGCAAATTGGAGCTGGTGCCTCAGCACACAGAGCACCATAAAATTACAGAACCAGCTGGGTTAGAAAAGACAAAGTCCAACCATTATCACCCCAGCACTGCCAAGCTCACCATTAAACCATATCACAAAGGGGCTCATCTACATGGTTTCTGAACACTTCCAGGAACAGCAGTCCCACCAGTTCTCTGGGCAGCCTGTTCGGATGCCTGGCCGCCCTCTCAGTGAAGAATTCTTCCCTAATATCCAATGTAAACTTCCCTTGGCACAGCCAAGCAGCCACTCCAGGCATTGCTGGGTAGCTGGGAGGAATCCTGCATTACAAAGCCTCACCCGCCATTGATCTCATCCGAGAGCCGGGTCGGAGGTAACTATAACTCACAGGCAATCACTAGATAAGACACGACAGGTTATGCCAGAGCTCTGCCAAGAAAGATCACGGAGATGATTATGAAGTTAATTCCTGACACCGCCGTGCGCGTGTTGTACATATATTGTATGCAATAGCCATAGCTCTTGTTTAAACAGCGGGACGTGCCAGGGCGTCTGATCGATTACACAGCAGCTGAGCTCAGGGAGCAGTGCTAAGGAGGTGGAAGCAGGCCAAAGGCAATGGGGCTTCACCAGGAGAAGCCAGCAATAGTCCTGTGTGCCTCACACCCCAACCAGGATGGGTACCCACCACACAGGAGATCACCAGGGATGCTCAGTGCAACATGGTAGGGACCGTGCCCTGCTGTCCACCTTATGAACACTCACATCTGTGCGCTGGGATATATACAAGCATGGAAGGCGAGCTGCAGGAACATTGACACTTCTACATGCTCGGGGAGCATTTAAGAAACCACAGTATTCAACAACACGCTGCAATTACAGGCACCCATTGAGCATATGACACCATTAAGTCCATAGCATCACACTGCAAACAAACCACAAGAGATGTAAGTCAAATGGACATTAAATGAGACACAACATGCAGTCTCCAGTGGTGTCACCAGCTTCCATTGCCTGCAGCACACTGCTCCTCCAAGATGCAAATGAGAGCTGGTTTGCAGGGAGAAGCAGCTACGAGTAATCAGTCAGGGTCTGAAGCAGGAGCACATTGATAACTAGCACACAGCTTCTCATTTCAGCTGCGATCACAATTCCCAGTGATGAGCAAACAAAGACCTGCGCTTCCCTTTGACCAACACATGATGGTCTTGGTGCCATCAGTCCCATTCTATTTGCCAACTTCCCCAGGTCCCAGTGGCTCTGCTGTGAGAGAGGTCAATGCCAGACCCTGCCTTGAAGCAGGAACAGAGGATTTGACCAGTCTTAAAGGCAGCCACAAGCCTATTGGGCCATGTGTGTGTACTTGGGGAGCCCATGCCCAGGTGGGGTAAGAGGAGCATCTCCTCTGCGAGCCTAAGACACACACCCGAGCCGAGTGCAGCCCGTGATGGGTACTCAGCACCAAGGATGCACAGTAGGGAAGGGAAAGGGGGCACAGGGAGAGCCTGGGGAGCAGGGACAGCACCCGAGCAGGCCGGGAACTGACACAGAGACCACAGGTACAGCTCAGCCACCACAATCCAGGCTTTCAAAGCTGCTTTCAGTGGAAAGACCCAGAAGAGGGAAGGGAGGCTTTGGGAAGGAATATTAAACACTGCAGAAATAAAAGGTGTTGCTCAAGAGAAAACATAACAAGGCTGAAACCCAGCATGGTGCTGCCTTCAGATGAAATGGAGATGAGCTGCGAACCAATCGCTCCCCCTTAAGGGATGCTCTGGCTGTTTAAGGAGGGGGGGCATCGCACCCTCCCTCACCCTAGAGTCAGACACACACGGCTCACACAGTGCCCCAGTCATGGGGTCCTGCCCTTTTGCACATCCCATGTCCTGGTGCCACGTGCTTATATGGGAATCTCAGTTTCCATTCAGAAATAACCCCAGCTTCCAGCCCTGGGAGGCGCAGAAAGATGTGACCTCTAAAAATCCTGAAACTGAAAGGCAAAGCAAACGAGTCCCAAATTTGTCTACGCTATAAACGTCAATTTCTTTTTGAAAGAAATGAATGTTTCTGATGAATGTTTTCTTGAATGCCTGCTTTTGGCAGTGCTGCCATCTGTGAAAAATCTCTGCCACGCTTGCTATTAGGCTTTCATTTCCAAGCAGAGTTCATAGCAGCTTTAATAAATGGTTAAAAGCTTGTCGGGAGTCCAAAGGGCCAGCAGCTTGTCTACCACAAGTGGCTTCTGTCACCAAGTAAAGCACCTTTGACTGATAAGCTTACAGCCCGCCAGGCCTCATGCAGCTTCCTCTGCAACCCCCTAACAAGCAGCATTTCCAGAAGCACTTTAGCGATGTTGGGCACTTAGGAACCTAATCCTTATCGACTCTGAATGAGATTTATATTCCCAAATGGCTAGCTCGCTTGTGAAAGAGGTCCCTGGGTCATTCAGAGCCTTCACCCAACAGCCCCGAGTCATTTATTAGCCTTTTAATACCGTGCATCAATAAAAAGCACAAACTCTCACCCTAACAAGCACCAAGAGCAGCCTCTTGGGTCTGCAGCACCCATCCCTGGCCACCAAACACCTTCAGAAGGGGCTGAGGACACATCCACACATCCATAAGCCCCAAGCTGGGCTGTGCCCATCAGCCTTGAGAGGTCCTGGCTGGGAGAAAGCAGGCTCTGTTGGGTGCAGAGCCCATGAATGGCGCAAGGGACCCGAGGAGCCCTCCTTAGCCATGTCAGCACCAAGGCTTCATGGCTTCTGAAATGGAGCCCTGGAACGGCGGGTGGTGTATTTGTAGATCCCGTGCATGACAAATCAAGAGGAACAATCAGATCTGTTTCCAGATTCGGCAAACATCAGTATAATGAGAAAAAAACCCTAATTACATGCTTGGAGACACGCGCCCGAGCAGTGCCCTGTGTTTTCTCCTCATTGTTCTCCGAGCCTTCCAGAGCCACATTTAAATAAAAATGAAGCCGTTATTTAAACCGCAATTAAAGACGGAGCAATTTATTTTTAAACTAGAGCTATCGTCAGCAGAGGAGGAGGAGGAGGAGGAGGAGGAGGAAGGGGAGCTGAACCCAGCGCCGCCGCAGCCCATTGGTGCCACACGGCCAGGCACTGCCGAAGGCAGCATTCCCAACAGCAGCGCTGAGAGCACGCTTCCCGCAGCATCCCAAAGGGGCACACAGCCTGCACCATGCCCAGCCCTCGTGCTGCTGCTCCAGCCCCACAGCCCGCTGTCAGCACCCGGGCGCAGCGAGGAGCAGGACGAGGGGTTTGGTTGGGAAGGCTGAGCCCTTGCTCCACCAGCTCACATCAGCTCCTCCTCAGTCACATCGCAGCACACCAGTGCCAGGCACTGCGGATGCATTCCAGGAAGGCATCCGCACCGATGTGCTCATTTTCTCCCAAGCAAGGGGCCAGCACCACACCACCAAAATCCTGCCCTGCTACCCTTGGGATGCTCACCCAGAGAGCTCGGCCCTCCCTGCCCCAGCGAGGTGCCCATTGGCCATCCCATGCCAAGGAGCAGGGAGCATCCTGCACGGGAAGAAGCCACGGCTGCACTGCCAGGAGGGGGCTGGGGAGGGAGGAAGAGAAGCAACCACAACAAAAACCCACCCTCTCTTTTCAGAAGACAGCAGAATTTATCAGCCTGCAGCCCTTCACATCTGTCTCCTCATGCAAAATGAAAGAGGCTTTGAAAAACAGAGGAGATGAAATAAAGCCGTCTGTGTTAGGAAGCTGGCATCTCTGCCACTGTCACTGTCACCATGGTAGGAATAATGACCGGGATTGTTCCTGCATCTGCGTATGCGTGCGGATGCACAGGGAGGAGAGGAGCAGGAAGATGCACACCCGCACCATCACCACCTCCCCAGGGCAAGCACCCCAGCCGCGCTCCCATGGTGAGGTGGCCACGTGTGTGAGCCATCCCAATGGACACATCAGCCGTGGTGGCACAAGCAGCAGTGACTTCAGCTCCACTACACACAGTGCTGGTCCCTGTCCCTCTGCAGCCCGTCACAAGCCCCCAGGGGCAGATGGCTCAAGCTCAGCAAGACATGTGGTTGGAAAAGAAGGCCTGACCTGTATGGCTTTCACATCACTTGGCTTTGCTGTGACTATTCCTGCCTGGGGAGGCACAGCTCCCTAGGGAGAGCTTGGGCTGGCAGGACCGGAGCCAGCTCTGCACTCCCATAGATGACAATTCAAAAGCAGGTATAAAAGGAAGAAGATTCAGGCAGGGTGGAGAAGCTGAACGTGCCAGCAAACCACTGGTGAAGACAGCCCTCTCCCTCCAAACCCTCTCCTCAGAGCTGGCTTGGGCATTTCCAAAGGGATTTTGGTGCTATCCAAGCCCATCAAGCCAGCAGCAGCCCTGCAGAGTTGGGGAGACAAGAGCACAGCCTCTGTAACTCAGCAAGGACCTGAATGCTCTCAGCTCAGGCAGGCGGCACGGAGCAGCAGCAGGTTCAGCAAGGCACAGAAGGCACTTGGAGCACCAGGTTTCATTCCATAGCTCAGATCCTCTGTGAGCCGGGCCCTAAAAGCCTGGTTCTCAGCAGAGGAGCCTCTTGCAGTGATACACAGTGTGCAGTCTAAGGGTCTCAAGCTCTTCCAAGCACCATGGGAGGTTAATCAGCCCCCAGTGCACCTCTGAACCCTTCCTGCTCACGTTGCTCCCCTTCTTTGCATGCCGCTGGAGGGGTGCTCCAGAGAACTTCCGTCTTGTTCCCGACTTCTTTGTAATTTCCTGCAAAATCGCTATTTGCAATTCAGAACATAACTGGAACAATCTACCCTGGGACCCAGGAGAGTCTGTACAACACATCCTGCTGCCTGCTGCTAGCAGACCGCTCCTCCGCGCCTCTCTTCCTGCTCTCTGCAACGCACTCTTCCCACTTAAATCATCTCAATCCTCATGCCACTGTCACTGCTGAAGGTTTTGCTCAGTGGGTACCATGGCTGTTGTCTCCAAAGAGTCTCTTGGGGTAGCTCCCCTGCAGAGGAGCAAGCAGAGCACACAGCGGATGCGGCTCTTGTGCTTCGCGGGGGTCTGTGCACATAGCCCCTTAGCTGGATGCTCTGCGCATTGAGCTCAAGCAGCACCAAGTACCACAGCGATGCAGGAAGGCCTCCCTGCTGCTCATCATCCCCCTCACTTCTGCCATCAGGGAGCCTGATGGGGATCCTGAGTCCATGGCAGCCCAGTGGTGCTATGGAGGACATGAACCTCTCACTGGTCTGGGCTACGTACTGGGCAGTCATTTACAGCTCGCCCGTCTCCTGCAGCTGCTCCAACCCCTCAGCCATGCATCCCACCCTCTATATTCTCTATGGCGCAACTGCTCCTTGGGGCAGTCCAAGATTTACGCTTACAGGTATACAAAGAGATGGCAGCTCCAAGAGGGGCTACTGCTCTGTATTTCATGCCTTGGAGTTTGTCATGCTGTGTTTGGCTTGTGCTCTACAATGCCAAAGGGATTGAGCAGAGGCAAGGACATCACATGGGGCTGGGATGCCAAGTGCTAGATCAACAGCACCTTTCCTTCTCCAAACCCTCCACATCCTTCCTTCTCTGCCCTGCAGAGACGGAAGCCGAAGTCCTCCTTGCTCCGACTGCAGACGAAGCATCCCTCCCAGCAGAAGCTGCAGCAGCACAGCGAGCAGCTCCGGCTCAGGATGGCCCAAAAGCTCCATTTCAGGTACATCTCTGAGAGCTGCTGCATGGGCAGCAAGGTCAGGAGCTGCCAAATCAGCCTCACACCAGGGGAAAGTGGAGACGTGCAGCATGGCCGGGCACCAGGAGCACGGGGAGCAGAGCAGCCAGCCCTTGGCTAACCCTGCGCCGTGCTTGCTCCTCTCTGCTCCAGGCATTGTATTTACTTGTTGTAGTCCCTTTGCTCGGTGTGTGTGCATGCGTGCGCGAGATTGTCTCCAACGTGACGCTGCATTATCAGGGCTATAATGAGTCCTTGTTAAAGTGGATTTGATGGAATAATTATATTCCAAAAAAACCTGCGGGAAAGCGCTCTCCCCTCTTAAAGGGCAGGATCATCAAACGTTCTCGCCACATTATTTGCAGTCACACCTTCTGCTGCATCTGCTCCTTTTAAAATCTCAAACTCCAATCTGATCTGAATATATAAATCTGAATTATCACAGCAAAAGGAGATGTGCTCACACCTTTTTTTATCTGTTGCCATGGCGATTAGATAAAATTCACGCCAAGTCTCTGGGGAAGGATGAAATGATTTCAGACAGAATCTCACCCCACTTGGTGAGAATAACGCCTGGAGCTACTTCCCTCTGTAATAGGTCTGGGCAGACGTCGCAGCCACAGAGGGTGGCAGGGGGTAGGGAGAGGCCAGGACACCTTTAGAGATCTTGGGATCATCAGGGAAAAGGTTCTGCAGCCCCCCCAGATAGGGTAAGACAACGCTCGTTTAAATCACATCAGGCTGCTCCCCGCTGCGAGTCAACCTGTCCCAGGCAGCAGCTACAAGACCTAGTTGAAAAGGCCAATTCTTCACCAGCCTTTTGCCCAATGGTCACAGCTTCCATCCCGGAGCTGTCCGCACAGATTGCTCCATGCACATGTCAGGAGGGAGCCGGGCAGGATGCACAGGAGCCAGGGCTCAATCCTCTCTCAAGAGGTCACAGCCACCAGCCCTGTGCTCCACCACAGTGACAACAGGGACAGGACAGTGCGTGGCCCAGCACACTCAGACCACAAGCCTCTTGCTCCCACAGCATACACCTAGCTTTAAACCAGAGGGAGTTATTCCACACTGGGGCAAAACCAAATGGACCCAGTGGTAATGACCCTCTGCAGCTTATCTCCTGGCCCCAAACCATCTCAATGGAGACAAACACAGAAACAAGCACTGCCTTTCGCCTCGTCGTGTTTATTCTGCCCTAGCATCCAGCTTTTCTCCAGTGACAGGAGACTGATGTCGCCCAGAACAAGCCTATTGATACAAGGACAATGCTGAATTATCCAAGTCCTGCTCTTCTGCCCCTTGGACCAGGCCTCCGCGCACCCCATCCATGTGGGACTGCTGCATCCAGAAACCCTCACCATGTGTAACAGCAGGCAGCTTCCCGCTGCATCCCTACATCTCGAGACGGATTGCAGAGGAATTTGTGTACATTTACGCCTCTACTACTGTAGAGTAAAACAGAACGGGTGGCAGATGCTGCAAGGTGCAGCAGAGAGCACACGCCTTCAGGGTGAGCGGCCACACGTAACCATGAGAAAGCTGCTGCAGTTTTAGCTCCCACATCACTAAACCTATGCTGAGATTAGTTGAAGACTCCCGGAAACAGCCTTGAGCGCTGCAGGGGGTGGGACAGAAAGGGCTGCTCAGGTCAAATCGAGCTCATATCTGAACCATTGCAAACAGATTACTTCAGATACCTTCAGAGCTCCCAAAAGTCTGCTGCTCAATCAAGAGCATACACAAAACCAGACCTAAAACTTCACAGAACTCAGTCTGTTCCCAGTTCCCTTCCGGCAAGCTTTACAGTTTGCTTTCCAGAGAAAGGATTTTGTGGCTATCCAATTACTAAGTGAGTGCATCCAAGTACCTGGAGCCTCAGAGGACACGTATGAGGGCTGCTGAGAAAAGCAGGACCCTCAGGAACTCACGTACCTTGAGAAGTGTTGCGTTTAGATTTTTTCCAACACTATCAAGGACACAGCACCAAAGCATCAAACAGCAGCTCAGCTCTGGGGTTGCCAGTCCAGGAATGCTGCTCTGTGCTGACCTGGTAGGCCAAAGGCTACCAACAGGCTAGGCAAGACAGGATGACAAATGCCATCAGCCTTCCCCTGCAGCTGAGCAATGCCATTGCACAATGAGGACGCTGCTTTTGCTCTCCAGGGACACCACGGTAAGCCACTCCAGCAGCATTAGGTCCATGCACACAAGTGACACCCATGTTCTAGCACACAGCCTCGCAAGGCAAATCCTGCCATGCATACAAGACACATCAGTGCAGATGTGCAATGATGGCCACAGGACCAGAGCCCAGTGATGCAGCCATCCTTGGAGCTCCTGGTAGCACAGCGGGCACAGCCTGGGCAGGTAACATGTTTGTGGCAAGGAAACAAACCAGGATACACATTCACATCCCCTGAGCTGGCTGAGGAATGCCTTGGCTGTAAGGGTACAGGTACCCACGTGCTCATAGGGTTACCAAAGCCAAGCAGTACACACAGGAACACACCACAACAGCAGCCGGATGCATGCTCCAAGAGCACGTACATGAGCCCACGCTAGAACAGGGCCTGTGACTGCTAACATCAGGCTACACCGTGCGATGCCTGAGGAGAGGACAAGTCAGCACCATTCATTTCCATTCCGGAGCCACTACAGCCCGACCACAGCAGACAAAGCAGCTGCAGTTGCATATGCAACATAGCTCCTCCATGGCAAATCAAAGCCATGCATGTGCCTAAGAGGCTGCTCACGTTACCCAGCCTGGTGATAGTGCTTTAAAAATAAAAAACTCAAAATAAGAGCTCTTTACCACGCTGAGTTCTTAAACTGGCTTCTAGCAGGAGTTTCTCCCTCCTTCCCTATGGAAAAGGGTCTGCACGACCTCCTGCTCAGCTGCAGCCCCATCCTCCTCCCGTTACCCCCCCCAACACACAGCAAGCCTCATCAATAATGGAGTTTGAAATCACAGCCGGGGTGTGAAGCGCAATCTTGCACCCAGCCCCTGACCCCACAAGCACCACTGCCATACTCCTGTGAGCCTGCATTCAAGGCCAGAGTCCTGCGAGCGGCGCGGTGTGTGTGACAAGGCTGAGAAGGAAGGGAAAGATTGATTCTGATGTGAGCACCGGCAAAGCAAATGGGTTTTTGAAAACCCTATAATTTCTCTGCAACCCTTGACTTCACTAAACACACAGCTTTAGACTACAGCACAGTTAGGTAGGCATTAAACAAAAATGAGCTGCACTAATGATGATTTATGTGCAGGATAACCTTCCATAAAGAATTTATCTTTGATTTCAGGGTAAGTTACAGCGTCGCCAAGTTAACCAAATAATGCAGCTCACCACCTCAAACCCCCACTGCAGCACCGAGTGTTCCCAACAGGCTCTCCAGGTCTCTTCCAGTGCAGGTGCTCCTGAAGGGACAGGTTCACCAGGGAATCTGATGGGCAAAAGGCACAGGCACCTTCTGCAAGGGGTGCAAGCAGCAGGAATCCAAGAAAGGGTACTCATGCTCCCGAGGCTCCCTGCGCCTGTGCAGGGATGCTGGCGCCTGCATCCCACCAGCAAACCACCATCCAAAGAGCTTTCAGGCCTGCCTGAAGACACTTCTCAAAGCCCCCGGCACAAAGGTTGGTAATTCTGTAATCCCAATTCCGTGTAAAAAGAACCCAAGAAAGCTCACAAAAGGGCCATGTACTGCGCTGGACCAGAGCTCGCCAGAGCAGTGGCCCCAGGGGAAATGCTTGGTCCCTGATTCTTGAGCTACACACTATCTCAGTTTGGTGGGGGGAAAACCAGGGATGCAAAGCAAAGCAGAGCTTTAGTGTGGTCACTTAGAGCAGCCTGGATGGAGGGGTTCCCTGCTCCTGCGTATGAGGGCTGCTCGTCCCCTGCTGCACCAAGGCTCTCAGGGAAGATGCACGGTCTTCCACAGGAAGCACTACAGAAGTTTCAGGGACAGCATCAAGTTTGGCACAGTGAAGCTAGGAAAGAACACCACGTTACACACAGCCAGCTCTACATACAGCTTGGACGTATTTACATCCAAGAAAGAGCTGCAGCGCTTCCACACACCTCTGCTTGCAGGTGAGCCATGAGGTGCTGGGTACCACTGACAGCCTCACCATCCAAAAAGCATGCTGAAGGGAGCTATTAGGCCTCAGCACCACATTTCAGCTCTCCTCAGCCTTGACGCTGCTCGCTCTGAACAGCAGGGACACCCTCCTCCTCTCCTTGCTCAGAACTGGGACAGAAGCAGAGGTTCACCAGCGGTCAAGACAAGACCATGTTTTTGGTAACAGCAAAGCCAGTTTTAGTTCTAACACAAGCAACAACAAAAAAATCAGCTTCAGGCAGATACTATATTTGTAACCCAACAGCAAAACATGTTTGCTTGTGTTGACTCTGCACTGTAACACGATTTATATGTTCTGTCTTTAGGGTAATTATTCCTTTAGAATGTTAAAATCGTTCCACTCTAATTGAATCATCATATTAAAACTCCACTGCCACAGCAAAGTTGGGAAGAAGTCTGGGTAAGATCACACGAGTGCAGGGGTGCACAAATTTGCCACTGAGAAAAGCAGGACCCCAGGAGCAACAGATGCCTTCCCTGGAAGCGCATGGGCACCATTAGCCACTGAGGAATGGGCAACGCAGCTCCTGGTGTGATGGACCTTGTCATGCTCTGCTCAAACACGCCTATGGTGAGCAGAGCATCACCACCTGAGCATCGCGCTGCCCAGCGAAGGGCACCATGCCTGGTGCAACACCAGCTGGCCTCCAGAGGAGCCTCCACAAGCACTTTCCACAGCTTCATCGGACCACCCAGCAGCTTCTCATTGCTAAAATGAACTGGTCATTCCCACAGCGATCCAAACACCCGCACGTTCCAGGGGCTCCGTGCAGAGCCTTCTACCCAAGGGGGCAAAAGGCTGTTTGGACGTGAGCTGGCTGCTGACCAACACAAGATCATCACTCTGAATGCCCATCCAGGGAAGATCATGCTCCGGAGGCAAAGAGCTTCATGTGGTCAGAACAGGGTCAGCGCTGGGGAGCACAGGCTCCGCAGACCCAAGTTAGGGCCAGTTGACTCCCTGCCCCAGTGCTACAAACCGTGATGGGGCCCCTGCCACCAAGGACACAGCCCCAGTCCATGCAGCCCGGTCCCCTGCACACAGACCCTGCTAATGCAGCACAGCCTGGGGGCCATCGGTCAGGATCAGCGCTCTCAGAGCACTGCTCCCTTTGCCTGCCTTCCAGCGCATGGGCTGTGCTCAGTCAGCACATCAGCCGCCCTCAGGAGGCAAAGGCCACCAGCAAGAGCCACCGCTGCCCCAAAGAGAACCTGTCACTCGCTCCAGGTGAAGCACTTTGCTCCTTAAGAAACAGCCCTGCAAGCAGGACCACAGCAAATCACCTCTTGCGCTCAGCCAGCAGCCACCAGGCTCATGCCCTGCTCCCTGTGACATCTGCCCCCCTCAGCACTGCGCAGAGCTCTGGAGGAGCATCGAGACTTGCTGACCTGTGAGCAAATATCAAGCGCAGAGCATCCACTTCGGGCAAAATCCTTTAATTCCCTGCGTGCCCCTGGGGGAAGCAGTATTGATTGCTTTACTACAGCTTACACATGCTGTGCGGGCAGCCAGCACTGCCATCAATATCGGCTCCAAGGAGGGAGCCAAAAGGTCACCCCGGTACACAGGGCCGGCCCCACGCTGTGCCATCACCTGCCCACAGCCCTTGTGCTGCTCCAAAGCCTGTCAGCAGCCAGGCAGGAGCATGGGATCAGTGCCCGCAGCACCAGCAGCTTATCCCGCTCCTGTGCCCTCTGAGCTGCACAGAGGCCACGGCCCATCAGTGCTCCGGCCCATTCCCAGCCTGGGTTCAAAACCTCTCTGGCTCCAATAGGAACCCTGTCCCTCCCGCAGGCCCCTTCCCACAGACCAAACTCAGTGCAGAACAGGACACAAGGCAGGCACACAGGATAGGGATGCCAAGCACAGGGAAGTTGTGACGATGCCACTTTTACCGAGCTCCTTCCCCTGTGGCTCAATCAGTTGTGAAAACTCCCAACTGAAGCTGGGGATTTACTTCCTGGCACCATGGAAACCAGCTCAGACACTGGGGTCAGGACACAGCACAGGACGGCTCTTTTCCTGTTGCCCACACACCCCATGCCAGGTACTCAAAGCGACCAGGCTTGCAGGGACTCAGGAGAGGCCAGAACAGGGCACACTTCCACCAAGCATCCATGGGCCCGGGGATACAACAAACACCGACCACAGCACCAAGGAGAGCCTGAACACAACGCATCTGCCTGCACACAACACATCTGCCTGCACCACCAGCGTTTTCCAGTATGCAGCCCTGAGATGGCCATCGATAGAATCCTTCGCTTCGGCAGCATAGGCACATACAATAAGCCAAGAAAAACACCTCCATGACAATGAGTTTCACACACGGCAAAGCAGATTTCCAAAGAGAATAGAAGCTCCTTTCTTACCTGGGATGATAGAAACGGTGTCTTTCTCCCAGGACACAACACTAACGTATTCCTGCACTGAAGAGGGGATGAGGCACTTGAAAACAGCCACGTTTCCACGCATCGACCTTTGGTCCTCCACCCGAACGGTGTACGGTTCCCTGAAAACTGCACAGAAAAGCAGGTGGTGTGACAGAGCTGGAGGAACACACAGCTCCCTTTGCCTTAACCCCGCAGCTCCAAAACAACCCAACCCACCCAGCAGCAAAGTGCTTCCATCCCAAGCACATAGCCCATCTTCCTAGGGAAGGAAGCGGCTCTCCTTTGGAGACCACAGCCCTGCGCTCACACACAGAGGGATGCTCCTGCTGCTGGGACCCTGAAATGGTCCCCAGTGTCGCCTGGCCTTGCCACTAAGGCGAGCTGCTGGTTTTAGAGCCACCAAAGTGGCTATGGCAGAGGTTTGCAGCACCCAGATTTCAGCACAGGGCCCAAGGGTATTTTGTAGCTGTGATGTTCTACCTGCACCTTGAGGTACTCATTTCACTGCTGGATGCGCGCTGAGAACACAGCCATGAGGCACCAGGAGATACAGCGTGTGACACAGAGCCTGGCACGCTCCTAAACACACCAGAGGAATACTTAAGGAAGAAGATGACACTTTCCCAGGCCATGCCACAGTGGGAACCATGAGCTGTCCCTCCTCAGGGAGATGCACATCCCTCTGGCAGCCCCACGCTGCTCCCTGGACCAGTGACAAGGAGCTCCCCGGTGCCACAGCCCTCCAGCAGCACTCACTGGGGTAAGGTAGGTCTGCCCTAGCCTGTTCAGCACAACAAAAAGGTGTCCCCATGCCAATAATGCATGCAGACACCATAAACTCTTAAAGCTGAAGCATAAAACACAGTGAGCGCAGGCACCTCTTTACTGTGACAGTAATTGTGCCCTGTAGGACACAAGCACCTGGGCATCACTATCACCAGAGACATGTATTCATTCCGGCACTTAACAGCACCCCTCAGCCAGAACAAGAGCAGCTCAATGAATCGTCCAATATAGAATGCCTTCGCAGCCCAGAAGGAAGGTGTTTTCCTGAGTGGAAAGCACCCGCTGGCGATGCATCACATACCTCACACAAACAAGCGAGCAGCGAGGGGTGACTGCTCCCACCTCGATTCCATGGCTTTCACAGCACCCTGTGCTGCAGCAAGAGGTCGGGATAAAACCCAGGGCACATCCCAGGCTCCAGCCCGGGGGGCATGGGGGCAATTGCCACTCTCTCTCTGGCAAAGGAGACCAGCAGCAGCATAACACAAGAAGTTCAAGCTGCAGAGACCTTTGCCTCTCCTGCACCGCCTGCCTGCAGCTCCCAGAGCCCCAGAGGAAAGCCGGGAAGAGGGTCTGGAGTGGCCTCCAGCTTGCTCCAGTTATTTATCAATGCCCCAGCCAGAGGACAAAGGCTGTGCCATGGAAAGGAACTCCAAAGCAGATTAGCTGGAAAAAGCTTCCCTAATCACATGGAGCAGGAGGTTTATTCACGGGCTTTAAAGGCCAGTGGGGACCAGGAGGAGCATCTTTACACGCTCACCGTGGCTGCCCCAGCCTGCAGCACACCTCATGCAGGGGTGCTACGGCTCTTTGCAGCCACGGCTCTGGCCTTTCTCAGCCACTGGTAATAATCCCTACAAGGCCACAGCTAGCCAGATGAAAAGTTCCCCTTGGATAGAGACTCGTTCCATGTGCTCACCAACAGCTTTCCCAAAGCTTCCGGAGGTTTTTCCAACTCCTCCTGTTTGTAACTGCATTTCTTTCTTTGCTTTCTTTACGCAGTTTTAATTTTGGCTTTACTTGGTGCGCTGCCATTACAAAGCACTGGAGTGCCTGGGACACGCACGACCGGGAGGACACAGGAGCAGGGGAATGCTTCACAACTGCTTCCAAAAGCCATAAAGCCAAAGCTCGTGGAGCTGCCACAGCTGGAGCCGTGGTGGCCCCCGGAGCCATGGGGTCCCCACTCTGTGCTCTCACCCCCTGCTAACTGCACTTGTTAAAGGGACACGGGAGGCTGTGCTCCCAGCCAAAATCCCACTGCAGCAGGGATGCACTGAGAGAGGGGAATGAAAGCCAGGGCTCTGCTCCTCTCCCGGCTTCCTGTGATCCCAAGGTGGGAGAAGAGCAAAGCAAGGGCTGTCTGCCCAGCAGGAAGGCAGGGGCAGAAGACAAGTCCTGCAGTACATCCAGAGCACCGACTCTCTGACACAGAGTCATACGATAGTTAGTGCTGGAAAGGACCTTAAGATCATCTAGTTCCTACCCCCCTGCCAGGGGCAGGGACACCTCCCACTAAACCATGCCTCCCAAGGCTCTGTCCAACCCGGCCTTGAACACTGCCAGCGATGGAGCATTCACAACTTCCCTGGGCAACTCATTCCAGTGCCTCACCACCCTTACAGGAAAGAACTTCTTCCTCAGATTCAATCTAAGCTTCCCCTGTTTAAGTTTGAACCCGTTACCCCTTGTCCTCTCATTACAGTCCCTCATGAAGAGTCCCTCCCCACCATCCCTATAGGCCCACTTCAGATACTGGAAGGCTGCTCTGAGGTCTCCACTCAGCCTTCTCCAGGCTGAACAGCCCCAACTCTCTCATCCTATCCTCATAGGGGAGGTGCTCCAGTCCCATGATCTTCCTTGTGGCTGCTCTGCACTTGTTCCAACAGTTCCATGTCCTTTTTATGTTGAGGACACCAGAACTGCACACAATGCTCCAAGTGAGGTCTCACAAGAGCAGAGGATCACCTCCCTGGACCTGCTGCTCATGCTCCTTTTGATGCAGCCAACTGCATCCTGGGCTTTCTGGGCTGCGAAAGCACACTTCCAGCTCATGTTCATATTCTCATCAACCAACACCCCCAAGTCCTTCTCTGCAGGGCTGCTCTGAATCTCTTCTCTTCCAACCTGGATCTGTGCCTGGGATCAACCCCTTGCATGGCACAGGGACACAGCCACGTCACTCCAGGCCAAGGAGCCACTTAGAGTGCTCTGTGCCTCCTGCACGGAGCAGTGGTTTATAGGTAACCTCCGAGGGTGGGTCAATAATTCACCCTGCAGAAGGGGGTTAATGCCCATTTACTCTGCAGTACAAGGCATTAAAATAAAAAACCCTGTAGTCACTTCTGTCATGCTCCCTCTGCTAGCCCCCCTTTTAATAGGTTACATAATGAAGCCATTCCTGGGCTATTAGCCCTCCTCGGCCTGGTCAATAATTTACCATAATGGCTTCTGGAATCAGCTCTTTGCCATATCCTTCCTCTTTTTTTCTCTGTTTAATAAGCCTTGCAAGCTGAGGCTGGATGCGACAGTGGGAGCAGCTTGAGGAGGGCTGTGGGACACAGTGGGTCTCCCATCTCCTCCTGTGAAAAGACCCCATGCTTAGATGGGTGCAACAATAGGAGTTCAAAGGGAGAGGACGTCTGCAGCCACCCCACAGCCTCCAGACACATGCTGGAGACCCCCAAGCCCACGTTCCTTCCCTGGTGGTCATCCCTGCCCTGGTACAGAGCCGGCTCTTAGCTGGGACAGGATGAACACCTTACCGAGCACCATGCCCCTCTCCATGCTCCCTGCCTATGCAGCATCAACTGAACCCTTTGCAGAGCCCTGTTACTGGCCCATGCCAGGGAAACAATAGGCCAACCAGCAGGCCATGGAGAAGACCAGAAGAAAGGCAGCCCCTCATCCAAGCCCCAGAGCCCGCATCGAGCTCCTACCTGCTTTAACACGGATATTTGGGCTCCTGATTTTGCCAGCCGAGTTCTCCGCGGTGCAGAAGTAGTCGTTGTCGTGGATAAAGCTATTGAAGGCTGATGGCGAGAAGGGGTAGAGCTGCAAAGTCCCATTGACATGGACATGCCGGATGTGGGGCACATCGTAGATGTCGTCGCCTGTGGCCAGGTACCACCGAAGGACGGCGCTGGGTGACCCTGCTGCCGGGCAGGGGATCACCACCCCCACTGTGCTGGAGAAGGTGACCTGCTGGATAGAGTCGTTCACAAAGTAGAGGCTGGTTCCAACATCTTCAGCGTGTGCTGTGGAGGAAGCAGAGGCCACAAAGGCACAGGGTCAGTGCAGAAATGGCCAATCCCATCGGCACAGAGATCACCCCCAGCACAACTGCCCTGAGCCCAGCTCCTGGCACCCATGTACAGCAGAGGAGCACCAATGCATGGGCTGGAAGCATAAAGGCCACCTTCACAGGCCAGTGCTCCCGCTGGCAGCATGGATCAGGGATCACAGACATCCCAGCAGGGGCTGTGCAAGCAAGGGAGGGTATCCAGAGTATCCCCCCAAGGCTTCTTCAGGTGGCTCTTAGCACGCGGTCCAGCCGTGCCTCAGCACCCAGAGGCCTCAGGACACCCATGTGCAACAACAACAGCAAACCAAGCACAACAAACCTCTGATGTTCCTCCTGCAAACCCCAAAGTCCCCCAGCCCGGAGCAGCAGAATATCAATATCCCTGTGCTGCAGCAGCTCCCCAGCACAGACCCATGTGCCCATCAACAATACAAACACATCCAGTGCAAGCCTTCCCTGAGCAGGCACAGAGCTTTCCTGCTACCCCCTCACTGCCTCCAAAAGCCACAGCAGATCCCAGAAGAGAGGCAGGAAAATTGTGCTCGGTGCTGCTCCCCGTGCCCAGAGCCAGAGGGAGGGAGGGATGCGGGATGCCCAGTCCCAATTCCCCTAAGCCCAAGCTTAGGCTCAAGGGCACAGTCCAGGGCTGAGCCTTCGGCTACCCAGATGCCCAGGAGCATCTGTGACCACTGCGGACAAGCACTTCCCTTGCTCAAAGTGAGGGGAGGGACCTCTTCACCCAACTCCATCCCTCCTTCCACTCTGCAGGACCACGAGCTCCCCCTTCTCCACCAAAGCAAGATTGGCTCTAAATAAGGCTGAGGAGGCCCCCAGTCACTCGGATCCGGTTTCTTTTTATAGCCGCACTCTTTCCAAGTGGGCGGAAGGACAGGGATAGCAAAGCGGCCCTCGGCGCGGGTATTAATAGCTCTGGCTGAGAACACTGCTCGTGGTGCTGCAGAGCCAATAAGCTGATCACTACGGTGCCGCCGGTTCAAACCGAGTCACGGGGGACCCTCCGTGACCTCGATTCCTTAACTTGGGGAGGAGGGGATGGGAGCAGAGGGGAGAAGGAAAGCCTCATCCATACGGATAGCCCTGCTGCAGCTCCGCGCCCAAGGAAAGGCTGGTTGAGTATCACTGCCCATGGCCACTCGCATCCCACACCAGCCTCAACCAGGTCAAGATGGGAAACCACCAAATACCCCTTCCCAGAGCAAAGTCCTCCCCATCCTCTCCCAGCTGGACAAACATCCTTGTGCCTCTTCCAGCAGCCATGAAAGCAGAGGTGAGAGCATCTGGTTCTTGAGCTCTGCATACTCTGCACCGAGTCATCACCTAAAACGGCAGTTTCCTCCTTTGCCCAGGTGAGGAGCACTGCACAGCCAGAGCTGCCCAACAAAGCCATCTGTGCAATGGATTAGCCGACTAGCGAGGTCCAGCGCTGCCACCACACGAGACAACAGATTTATAGGTCAAGAAAGCCTCTCCGTATCTCCACACACATCAGTTCCCTGCACCCATGCACAAGTAGACAAAGCCATTTATTTTTAACTCCCTTCCCAACAGCACCAGGGGAAGGATGGACCAGAGGAGTGAAGGGCTCCTGCTGAGCCAGGCTTTGCAGAGCTCCGGGGCCATGGCACAGCCCCGCAGATGTCATTTGGTGACATCTCCGGGCTGGTTTGTTGCCATGAATCAGCATTTCCCTTTACCAGAGCAGCGTGGTGCTTCTCCCAAATACATGAAAGAGGAAGGCACACGTTCGCAGGCAGAGGAAGGGAAACAAAGCAGCAGGGTGCTATTTGTGGTAGAGCCATCACCCTAGCAAAGCAGACGATCCTGGGGCCAAGGCACACGGTGCCCATCCACTGGCTTCGGACTGGGAACATCCCATTGTGCTCAGCATCCACCCGTCTCTACCCCAGGCTCCATCCAGCATCACCATCCCTGATCTCAGGCCACGGCTCCTGCTGTAATAGGGAGCAGAGAGCATCCCCAGCCTGACAGGGAAATATCTTCTTCCCAAGCAGTGCCCAGGAGGGTCGAGGGATGGATGGGTGAGGGGCCAGAGAGTGGAAAAATACCTCATAAACAGAGGAATTGAGATCACCCATAAAGCTTTTTCAGGTCAAAGGGAGAACCAGATTTTTCATAGAAAATGGAAGTTATGGGATTGGCAATAGTTATGTGACAGACGCATAGAGTTAAATCCATATAATCTCCTTTACCATTTAGCATTGAGCACCATCCTAATTCCATGTTTCATAAAACTGTCTCCAAATCACTGGGAGAGATTAACATTTTAGAAATAGCCCTGCAATATTTTTAACCCAGAAATCACTGCTCACATCTGGTCAGCTCTGCTGACCCTAACCTACATATCGAGGGCATTAATGCCCGTGAACCTGAAAAGGGGAGGCTGGAGGAGCCACAGCGGAACAGCTTCTGCTGGGGAAACGCAGCAACGCAGGCACACGGCCCCGACCCTGCAGCCAGTGCTGGGAGCCCCCCCAGGCCAGCACCCAGCCACGCTCTGCCTAGCTTGCTCTGAAAGGCAGGTATTTCAAGTTATCAGAGTGCAATCTTCTTAAATTGTAGTAAATTACAACCTAGAAGTATTGAAATATTAATAACCCTATCTGAGCTGGAAGGAGCAAGTCATTTTGTTATCACACCTTTGGAATATTTACTAGCCTCAATCGCTGGACTTCCCAAACTCCAGCACCTTCAACAGCACAGCCAACCTCGGCACTGCACAAAGCACTTGTTTGCTCTAGGAAGGGGCTATGGTAGCGCAGCCATAAACTGACCCCAGGATTTGTCACCAAACCATCTATTTCTGAAGAGGCAGGTGAGGTGTGGCTGTGATTCCTGCACAAGGAGCAGCACAGGCTGAAACCTCAGCCTGCCATCACCTCGCAGGTGAATGCTCAGCAATGCAAACCCTCTTTGCACAACCATAGCAGCAGAAAGCCCAGCAAAGGGACTGAAGGAGCCACCAGGACTCGTCCAGCCACCAGCTGTAAGGGGTAGCAAGGATGCTGGGAAGAGCTGGCTAATATCTACCTTAACACTCATTTATTATCCTCATTAAGTGTGGTTGACACCTGCCCTGTTCAAGGAGAAAGCAAACCAAAGCTTGACACTCATTGCAGGGTGGGCGTTACAGGTAGCTGGCAAGCGCCAATCTTTCCTCTCTACTGCCTTATGGTACAGCAGTAGTTCCAGCACATCCTGCCCTGCACATTTGTAATGCTGGAGCAGTCTTTGGCCTTCCCTGGAATAAGCTTCTTTCAAGCCCTCTTCTTCAGGACACTTAACAGCCTTTCTCCTAATGAAGGGAGTGACCTTAGAGCTGAGAGAGCCAGAAGTGGCAAAGGGAAGAGGGAGAGAAGCAGCTAGACAAGGTGAGAAGCACACTGCTGGTACCCTTTCAAGCGGAGCTCAAGAGATGTACACACCCTGCCAGGAGCATGGCACAGCCCATGGGATGCCACCCCCCACCATGCTGGCTTTCCAAAGGGTTAAAGCCATGACTACATCCCTCCTCCACAGGAGTCCCAACCTTTTGGCAAAGCCTCTCCGGCCTGAGCACCATTGTCCTCACAGCCACAAACCAAACAGGGAGCCTCTGGTCCCCCTGTGGGTAAGGGCACTGCTCAAACAGGCTTGGAGTGCAAGCTGCCTGCTCCTTAATGCATCTGCATGGAAATTAAGGCCTGAACCACCTCCAGCTATTACGGCAGCACCCAGGCTGAGCCTGTAACCCTTGCCTGGAACAAAAAAGCTCTCCCTGCTGATTTGCTCTGTACCAGGGGCAGGCAAAAGGGATGCACCAGAAGCCGTGCACACCAGGCTTCCACCAGAGCCATTGCATCTGGCACACCGCAGCCCTCCCATTTGCTTTACAACACAGACATGAGGATTTCCACCATGTGGCCAACGGGTATGAGAAATGAGGGGCACGGATCAACAGAGCAGCCTCCAAAACCTCACCCACCTTCTCCTTTGCCCCTCTAAGTTGCGCTCGCTCCCTTCTCGCACGGAGACGAGCAGCCACAGCCCTTTCCAAGAGGCAGCAGCTGGGGCAGGCAGCAAGCGTTAGCAAGAGTCGGGAAATGGGTTTCCTAAATATTTGGTACAGCTCTGCTGGCAGATGATGGCGGCAAGACGCAGACTGCATGTGGCGGGGTTTGTTCCTTATGGATCCACAAGCAGAGAGAGGGAACTCGCAAAACCATGATTATGTAAAAAGCTGTAGCTGGCTGTAATCTAGATTGCAAAGACAAGAAGCACTCCGCACGCAAACCTGCCACCATGTAAGTAAAGCACACATCACGACTGCAACGCCACACACCTTCCTCCTTCGTGCCCTCCTAGGAAGTCACCCCTATTAGCAGTCCGCTGATCTGAGGGAGATGACTTCATGTGATCCAAGGCACAGCTCGGAACTCGGTGCTGCCATGTCAGAATTCCTGCCACAAAGAGAGGCTTCCAGTGTCATTCTCGCCCTCGGCTCATCGGCTGCTTCAGAGGACAGAGCACTCCTGGTCCTTCACCCCAGGACAACGCGGGCAGAGACCCAGGCACCACAGGAGAAAGGCACCGGCGCCATGGTTGCCCAAAGCTAAGCCTACAGCTCCCAGGCAGCTCCCAGCCCTGGGAAGGACTGCTCCGTAGCACAGCCCTGGCACTCACCACCCGCACCAGGCGCAGCCTATTCCTCCAGAGAGCAAATGCACCAAGGAATATCAGGGCTGCCTGTATGGATTTTCTCATCCAAAGGCAGGAGCAGCCCTAGGTCCATGCAAGGTGCAGGTGAGGGCACTGGGCAAGTTGCCACCGTGGCTGCTTGTGCTGGGAAACGTTGGCTATCCGCAGGATAAACACAGACCGGGCACAGCGAGGAGTTGAGCACTGCAGGCTTCTCCCCTGTGCGTTTAATGAGGGTTCCATGTTTCATTTCAGAGACAAACGAGCACTGTGCCACACTGGGGGGCTGAGATTAAAACACGCAAGCTGCATCATTCACTGCACCCAGTACAGGAACACGATGTAAACGTGATGCCAGTAGAAATCAGGCAGCAGAGATCCAGCAGGGACATGCAGGGAGATGCTGTTCCAGCTCCAAGCCTCTCAATTTTGACCAGTGCGCTCTCCATCGCGCCGCTCGCCCCTCGCCTTCTCTCTTCCTCTGCCTGGCTGCTCTTGTTCACATCACCGCACCATCTTCCTGCTCAACTCCCGCTTGTGTGCTTGCCGACCACCTTTTCCTGCTTGGTTTACAAGTGGGGGAAGAACTGAGCAGCTACAAGCCACCAAGGGAATTCTCAACTTCAGTGTTCCCCTGGATCGAACATTTATTTGCTTTCAGTTTCTATTCGCGCTCTTGTTCTACAGCAGGAACACGTTAAAAGGATGTGCTTCAGTGCCCCAAAATATTAAGTATCTGAAAGGTTTATCATGCATTAAGCAATTCATTTTTTGTATCCTATTATTATAATGAAACTTCCATTGTATCGCTGTCCTCTCTTTGGAACCGTTTCACTTTAACACTTTGCATCACCAGGACCATTCCACACTGAAGATACATTCTATTTCTTTAAAAAACGAGAAAACGAGGCCAGGAGGAGTTGTGCTAATGGAGGCATTTAATTTGCACTTCTCAGAAGAGATTGCTCTGTGGGAAGAGATCCCTTTTCCAAGAAGCTGGGGCTGAAAACATGCAGGAGCAATAAACCCAGTGCAGCTCTTTATTATTTGGACTACTGAGGGGAACAAATGGGAGCATCCTCGACGGTTATCTGCTTTGGGTGCCGTTTCCTCCTCGTAGCACAGTAAAAAATGCAAATGTAAGCAAAGCAGATGCTGGCACGTTCAGCGCAGCAGATCCTAAACACAATAGCGATTTTGGGTATAGTCCCCAAACGCAGCTTTGCTCCAGCTCGGCTAAAGCAGCTATTCCATAATTGACAATTGATGGAAGAACTGATCATCGCAACACACCGGACAGGACACCCTCATGAGCCTCGGCACATATTTGTCACTGGATTCACATACAGATACATGGGTAACGCAATAGGCAGCACGACAGAGCTCGTATCGAGGCAGCTCTGTCCCTTCTTGCACTTTCCTCATTTCCCAAAATTTCCCCCTCGCTGTTCTCCAATGTCAGAAATGTCATTTCCCACCCGCCGAGCAGACTGTTTCCCAAAAGGTGGGCACTTCCATCGCCGCATCTGCGGGTCGGGCCGGGTGCAAGGAGGCCATTTAGTACAGGAACACAATTAAAAATCCCGCAGATTTGGAAACGGGCAATTCCTTTATGTAACCTCCATCGATCGTGGCAACAATCGTACTGTGCTTCAACAGCCCACGTTCCGTGCAGCTCGTTTTTTTAATTGCATCTACAGCAGAGGCTCGGTTTAGAGTATTACCTCCATACATTTTGAGGGCATTCACTTAATCCCCAACTTTAAATTAATCTCTCATCTTTAAGCGTGTGCCTGTCTCCTTGACACACTTGTTTCACGATCCCCCCTATCCTCGATATAAATCTGATTTATGCCGAGGCAGTGGGTTACCCTTAACACTGCGTTCCTAGAGGGAAGGATGCGGGCTTTGAAGCGCCGCCGGGTCTAGCCTGCCTTGCGGGATCAGGCTATTGCTCCAGGTCGGAGCGGGCACACAGGGCACGGCTCTCCCGTTCCGCTGGGGCCGAGTGCCCGAACCGGTGCGGCGTCCCTTGTCCGTGCCACCCCCTGCGCCCCGGGACTGCACCGAGCCGCGGCTCCGGGACCGCCCCACTCCGA
>JASSUY010035385.1:6166-19225 GCA_032466535.1 Forpus xanthops
GTGCTGAGCGCTGGCACAGGGTGCCCAGAGAAGCTGTGGCTGCCCCATTGCTGTCAGTGCTCAAGGCCAGGTTGGATGTGGCTTTGAGCACCCTGCTCTAGTGTGAGGTGTCCCTGCCCATGGGTGATCTTAAGGTCTCTTCCCACCCAAACCAGGCTGGGATGCCATGATTTTATTAATACTGGAATAGAATACTGTAATCTGTCAGGACCTGTCATTTTCATTTCTAGGGGTTTTGCTGTAAATGGTGACTAAGGTAGCAGTACAAGTCCAGCCAACTCTGTTATTCATAGCATTAACTTCATGTCAAAAGAAAGCCATCTAAAACTGAAATCCTGTAGAACCATTGCACCTGATGACTTTGTTGAGCACACTTCCCTAGCCAGCCTTTCAGCAGGGAACAAAGGGCTGCAGTGGGAGTGGGTGAGAGCATGTGGTGAGAACCAGGTTGGCTTCCATCCTCCTGCTGCATAAAGCTGTCCCTAAAGAGGCAAAAGGATTGTCACAATGGCAACTGCTGCCTGCCTATGGGCTTTCTGAAGGGTTTACCTCTTTGTTTCTTCTTTAACCCATAGAACCACATCACGGCCTTTGCAGAAGTTACATGATGTTGACGCTGAGGTCTATTCCCTCCATTGGACTTCATCTCTTTTCACAGCCCACCCACGGTAATTGCGGTGTTACCCAAACCCAGACGTTTTTAGAAGTCCTGTCTCTGACTTGGTTTCTCCATCATTCAAATGATACTGGCATCTCGAAGAGGTCTGAAATCTCAGAGCGTCACTTTACTTCCTAGCAAAAAGATGAACTGTTTCCTTTGGGATGGGACAACCTGAGCACTAATTCTCTTTTGGCTTCTCATTGTTTTTAATGTACCTATTTCCAGCAGCACTTCATGTTTTGGTTTGACTTTGGTTTCTCAACTCTACATTTTTAATTCAGCATGAACTTGTTTCCATTTGAGGCGATTTCCATGTATAAACTAGAGAGATACTACGTTCTGTATGAAAATGCTGTTTGCACATTGTATTCCGCTGTATTCCATGTAAGATATCATTCCAACAGTATGTTCTATGTAAGACTGGTGCTTCTGCTTTTGAAGAGAAAAAAAGAAAAATTGCCAATTTTTACTGTAGTAAGTATTGTATCATAATTAAAAGTTTATTTATTTGGATATTTTCCTGACATAATTGTAGTTGAATTGTTGTTTTGTAGTTCTTGGATGTCTTGGGTGGTATATGTGTATCTAGGTTAAAAGAAGTGAAAATAATATAGAAAGTTTGGTCATTGATATCTATTTTATTACTAACGCTAGCCCATGAGAGGTTAAGGGCTTCCATTCTTAGCTCAGCGTATCTGATGGGGTAAATAATTTCAACAGATGATCAAGGAAGGCTGCCTCTGCTCTTCTACGCCCTGATGGGGATAATGGGTATTAAGATGAGTGTCACTGGCTTAGTGAGAAACACGCAGATGAGTTTCTGGTCTCCATTTTCCTGTTGAAGAACTCAATGGCAAAACCAAAGTGGTTTCATTCATTTCCTTCAGCCTCAGTGGCCAGGACAGGCACATTTTCTCTCTATAACTCCTTCTATCTCTGTGTTTCAGGGCCAGATTCTCACAAACCCATCCTGTCAGTCTGTGCCATGGGTTTGTCTTCAAATTCAGGCAGTGCTGTTAGATCTCTGTCTGGTTGTGAATAAGCAAGTTGAGCCTTCCCTCCAAAAGACAGCCTTGCTTGACTATTCATAGTGAAGTTGTCCTAGAAAACTGGAGCACCGAATGGATCTGAACATTGTAGATGCTGAAGATGCTCTCAACATCTTCCAGGAAGTTTTCCAGCAGCTGGTACAGTGTTGGCACTTGGAGACACATTGAGAGCAGGAATGTTCATTGCAGGCTCTTGAGCATTCTATGCCTTACATTTTCCATAAGGCATTCCTTATTGTCAGATGTTTATAGCATAAGGATCAGGTATAGATTTTTTTATGATGGATTTTAATGCATTCCCACACAGTTATCCAGGTAAGACTTGCGTTTTGAATTCTTGTTTGAACCTCTACTTTCACTAAAATACAGCTCCCTAAATAGTGCTTGGCAAACAGAGCAAGGCCAGGTCGCTTTTGAGTGCAATAGAGCGTATCTCACAAAGTCATTGTGCTGAGCTGAGAATTAGAGAAGAAGGAAATCAGTGGTGAGAAAAGTCCTAGAATAGAGCCCTTAGCTATAACACTGTTACTTAGGTGATGGAGACCCTACCTTTAATAGACTATCAACTGTGTTTACACAACTGTAGTAGGTCCAACGTTTGTAGCACCATGTTAGGCACACTAACCCTTCTCTTAGTCTAGCTATCTAGGGTCCGAGGTACTAATGATTTCTCCATGTGCAGACTGAAGTGAAATCTCCACTCGTTTTGCATGGTAGTAAACCTGCATTCCTTTAGATCTGATTTATAAGATTACCAAGAGATTCTTTTATGTTAAAAGAGATGACTCTTTTATTTCAGTGTACTGTATATCGTCAGCTTGTAACTGCTCTCTTTCTCAGGATCTTTCCCAGTCAGATATTTGGGTTCGATTTACCATATAATCTCTGTGAACCAGCAGTGAGAAAACAAAACGAGAGACACTCTGCTGTATAATGGATTTTTAAATAAACCAATTTTTCATTCCTATGTAGTGGGTGGGGGTGTTTCTTTAGACCTCTGCTCTAGAACTGGTTTGGCCGTAGCGCACAGGAGATGGTTCTTGTCAACTGCTTTTGGTGATCTGTTTTCACAATTAACCAGGAATCCCTGCAGTTCACTCCCTTCCCTTAGAGGTGGTTCTGCTGCAGCTGAAAAGCAGGAGAGGAAGAGCTGTGTTGCACAAACATCCACAGAGTGTTGGTGAAGGGCTCTCCACACCATGGACCAGCCAAGCTCAGACACTGCTTTGGTGTTCAGCAGTGGCAAGAACTCATCTCTTCACAGCCCCGGAGCTCGGGCTGTCTCTCTTCCATCCTGGACCTGAAAAGCCTTTGGTAGGAGCAGTTTGCCAAAGCAAAGGTAAGTTGGCATTTTCTGACCGCAGTGGCTCTTTGATGGTTGCATTTATAACCCGCATCAGTAAGGAGCCTATGGCAAATCAGCATCATCTCTCCTTCAGGGAATATCCTGGTGCAGTGGTTCCTGATAAAGCGCTGCAGTGGGATCACGTCAGTGGGGTTGGATGCCATTGGTTTTGTGCTCCTGATGGACCTTTACTGTGAGCTCTTCAGTGAAACAGCTCCGCTCTGTAAATGAGATGGGTGAGAAGTTGAAGCTGCTGTGTCCCTAAAAATGGAATTCATAAGGCATATGGGGACACCAGCTGGGCTCGTATCCCTCCCATTTCAGATTCCCTTATATGCATGCTGCTGTTTGTTCGTAATCAGGAATTGCATAAGACATACGGTGCTAGCATCTGGGCTCACATCTCTTCAGCTTTGAAAGCGTTCATTTTAACAATATGTATTAAAAGAGGATAATGTGGGCATTTTTCAGCTGCAGTTTTCTTTGCTGCTGCCTCCTAATTCTGTTGCTGTCCAAGATCACAGTGAGCGCGGCAGTCCTTTTGCACATTCTGTGAGCAGGCAGCTTTTTATACTCTTCTGAAGTCTAATTTGGGTATTTCTGAGGCTTGCCACCCAGGAGACAGCGCACTGCATTTTAGAAGCAGATCATAGTGTGTTTTGATCATCTCCATCCCTGGCCATCTGCATAGCCTTGGCCTAGGGGACACGCAGGCAGAAGGGCAGAGCAGACCTCCAACCCTCTTGGTCCTGCAGCACCTCCCTCCAGGCACAGCAAGAACATTGTCACCAAGACCTGCCTCCAAAGGCTGATTCGATGCCAACACACCAGACTTTCTTGCTGTATACAGCGCTTTTCACTTAGATAAGTGGAAAGCCAAATGGATGAGGACCTGTCGTGGCCTCAGCTTTTCACATCCTCCTCTTTCCAGGCCTTTTGGTTTTCAGGGACTTCCACAAAGGCAAGGAAAGCTTCACAGTCTTTCTGCCCACTTGAACCTCTGCTGTGTGCTTTAGGGTTGTGTAAGGTTTACCCTTGCTATGCACTTTCCACTTAAGAGCAGTGTTGCCTTTCTGGCGTCCTCTCCTGTGGGAGGATGGCTGAAAATAGGATTTTCAGGCTTGACCTGATGTGTTGGGAAGAGGACACTGTGAACACCCCAGAAATAACTCCTGTGGGGTTGAGAATGCCTTAGTGTGACTGTGTGATAAGCCTGATTGCTTCCTCAGCACTCACTCAGTTGCCATGCCAGGGTACAACTCTCAGCAGGTTTACTGCCCAGATTTGCTTTATGGTGAAGCCCCAGTCAGCTTTAACACAGAGGATTAGGTACTTGGTTCCCTGCTCAATACTGGGGCTTGCTCTTTCTCTGTAGAGATTCCTAGGAAGTGCACCGTGTCCTCTATGGAACCTGTCCCATGTCTGATGAGCCAGGCAAGCTGGTGGTAAGATAGCCATTGTTAAGGCTAGCTTCAAAGGTCTTGGCTGCCACTTCCCTAAGGATCTTGTGATCCAGGCATGTTTGGTGCCCAGGCTCCAGGTGCCTTTTTGATGAAGGGGATGGTGACATCCAGTTCTCCACCTATCATGTCCTTAAGCTGAGTTTCTTCCATTCCACTTCTCAGCTCTTGATACTACATTCGTTGTGAGATGTGATATTCATGAGGCACAAGGGGAGAGCAGCTGTGTTCATCAATAGACCTTTACGTGTCTTGATCCGTTACCATAATCTGTGTAAAACATTTGGAAGTAAGTTATTGTAAATTGAATTAAGACAGTTTAAATCCAAGTATACACCCAAGAGGGTTTTTGTGATTCTAACTAATCCATAGCAAATCTCTAGCTAATTCAGATAAACTGAATTGTCCCTTGTGTGGACACATCCTAAGCCTTTTCCCAGAAGAGCTCTACTGTTGTAGTATCTTCCCACAGCCAGAACAGCATGCAGAGACAGCTCCCTGGGGTGAGAGCAGCAGAATCAGCATGCCATAACCTCCAGAGGACTCCTCTTGTGCTCTCAAAGTAATTAGGAATGGGCACAATGTTAATCTCCAACTGGAACATCACTGAATCCATCCTCTAAGGGGAGAGCTTCATTAGAAGCCCCAGTAAAGAGTTTTAGCCCCTGAATCCCATACCTTGGCATCAGTGCCCTCATCTGACAGCGTTCGGATCTGAATCAATAAATAAGAAACCAAGCCTTTTCTTCCTGACAAGTCTGTCCCTAAATACGAGTGTTCTATCTAAACCCATACTCTGGAGCTACAGGCAACTTGTAGCCTCGCTGCCAATCTTCAGTGTGGTTCTGAATGTGAGATCCTTGAGTTGTGAACTGCTGAGGTTGCTCTGAAGCAGGCAAATAACCCTAGAAAGAGAGAGCAAAGATGTCTCCCACTGTAAAAGAGAAACCAGAGATGCACATGGAGAAGAGGCTGAATTTCAGAAGCAGGGAAAATGCCTTCGTACGCTTGGCAGCGAATGTGCCACTTTGAGGTAGGTCTGCTCTGTTGATCTAACCTGAAATAGCAGTGCTTTAGTGAATGGCATTTCTGCAGCTTGGGAATACTGCAGGAGAAGAGAACTGCTGTCTCTGCTAAGAAATCATCTGTTCCATCCTCTTTAACCTACTGATGCTTAAGGAAGCAGCTACTGTTCCTTCCTTAGCAACCTCTATTTATACAGTAGCAACTGGCAGCTTAAAGATATGCTATTCAAATAGTCTAAAAATAAGTCTGATGTGACGAGCATGAAGTGCTTATTTAGGAAAACAAAAGAAAAGCCCCTTTGGCTCTCACTGAAGATGGGAGACTCAAAGCTAATCTAATAGGAGACACCAGGAGCAAAGGAAGACCTTTGCCTTCTGGCAAGGCTTGCATTATTGCCAAGGCAATAATGGATCCTTTTGGGGATCGATACCTTTTTTGTTCTTCTGAGCAGTTAGAGGAGGCACTGCAAGGATGCAGCTTGGAGAGTTTGGTCCTCCAGAGGGAAAAACAGGATGCCCTTGGGTTTGTGTCCTATTGATTCTGTGGAGTCACGCTCAAAGACAGCGCCAATGCAGAAGAGGGGGGACAGAAAGACTGAACAAACTATATCTTGTCAATGGAGGTGGAGAGCTTTCCTGCACTGAGTCTATTTGGGAATGACACCAAGTGACAAGGGACAAGGTGAGAGAATTCCATCATCCCAGGTGTCCAGTGGGAATGTTGCCTGCTTATAACGTATGTGTTTCAGTCAGTTGCCATTAAGAACAGATAACCATGAGATACTCAATGTTTGGTTCTTTGTCAGATAAAGGCAAGTCGATGCTCCCATGGCACTGGACATGATGCCGCTGGGTTTGGTTTGCTGCCTGTTGACCTGCCGTCCCTGCACGTTTAAGGTAAAAGGCTCTATTCTTCATTTTTGAGTTAATAAGCCAGTTTTTCTTCGGGAATCTGTGTTCTGCATGGAGAGCTTAAGGGAATCTCCCTCGCAGATGGGATTGCTTTTGCAAATTGAGGTTGTAAACTCACTTCTACCTTGATAGCTTCTGAAACCAGAAGCTTCTAAACGTGAGAGTGTTAAAGCTGAGGGGAAAAACCACCTCTATATGCACCATGGAAGAGCCAGCTTCTGCATGTCTTGAGCATTGTGGTGGGAGATACCACACGGGTTTGGTTTCCTGCAAGGCTCTCTATGACCTGCTTGATCTCAAGTGTGCAGTTTGGTTTCCGAATGTACTACTCACTTCACTATGGTTGTGGTTTCAGCTGGGAGGAAGGTTGGTGAGAAACATCCACGTTAACACAGAGCAGTACCAAAGCTTCCCTCCTCATCCTCACTGGCCTTTCATATACCTAAGTAGCCTTTTGTTCCATGGCTCTCTGCTCTGTCCTCACTTTCCCACTCTGCTTCTGGTGTTTGTCTTTCCCATTAGATGTTACGTGTAATAACCAGCAGACATGGCTGGGATTAGGCCTTTGCCAACACACACTGGATTTTTCAGGTGCAGAAAGTAGAAAAAATGTGGGGAGGTGCCAGTTATTTTAATGGGAGAAGAACATCAGCAGAATGTTGCAGAAAACACAGAGTGTGCAATGGAGCAGCAAACCAAATTGGTCAAGGAAGGACTAGGTACTGCTCTTCTGCTTTGTGTAACTCCGGGTGGGAGTCAGGGGACTTGTTCCAGATTTGAGCAGGAGACATAGCAGAGGGTGGGTTTGTATCTTGTTGTCATTTACAGATCAGACCATATGCTTGCTTATTCTCTCAAATAGAATCATAGAATCAGATTGGAGAAGGCCTTTAAGTTCATCAAGTCCTACATGTGGTACCTGGGAGCAGCACTCTAGATAGGAGAGAATGGCCCTTTCCAAAGCACGCTTCTTGTGTGGAGCTACTCAAAGATCACCAGTAATGATACATGGGAGACAACAGGACAATCCCCATCATGATCACTTCCCTTCAGCCGCCTTGTGTCCTGCGTTGAGCAGTCCCCTCCCTGAAACACCCAGCCCTGGTCAGGCTCTGAATTAGACCTCAAATGTAGGTCACCCAATGCACATCAATACCCCTCCTGTGCATCTCTCCTCTGCTCTCAGCCCCGCTCCAGCCTGCATCACACACCACATGCAAGGCTTCAAACACAGCTTTTGCATTAGCTGTGAGGAGAGCTGCAGCTTCCCCTGTCACTGCTGTTGCATAGCTAGAGCTGAGGTACACAGCCATGCTCCCTCCTGTGAGGGGAAAAGGGTACCAGCCATCTTCATCAGGAAACAGGGCAAGTTCAGGTTGGATCTAAGGCAGAAGCCCTTCCCTGGAATCACCATGGGAATTTATCAGCTGTGTCTGCAGGGAGCTTGAAGACATCTTGGCATAGCCCTTTGCCAGGACACTATGTTGTTAGAATAGGCTTTCAGTTTGTCATTTCTTCCTTCTTTAAGACAAAAGTGATTCCCATTCATCCTCTGTAACAGATGCCACCGTTTTTTTTTTCACATGCCAGTTTCTTGATTACTGTTTTGACTTATTCAGTCTTCCATATTGGTCTTTTATTGCTCCTAAGCCCAGATGGCTTAAAGAGCTTTGCAGCATACATTAATCTAGCTTTAACAGTGTCCCATTTTCCTTCAGTGCTGTACCTGTCTGCTGAGTTTTACACTTAGGCAGTCAGTGTGTGTGCCATCTTCTTCATCGTTTGCGTCATATTGGTTTGTATCTTAGCATTTAGCTTAGAATATATGATAGACAGATAGCATCACCTGGCACTTTTCAATGCCTAAGCTCCTGTCTCCTTCCAGCAGTGGTGGAACAGTGATGTTCTGCCAGTTTGTGCATTGGTGGATGTGGTTCCAGTGGTACAGGCAAGGAGAAGTGTGAGACTTAGCAAAAGCAGGGAGAGATCTCCTGGTGCAGGCAGCAGTGTCCTCATGGCACAGCTCATGAGACAGGACATCTCACAGGCAGCCTTGGTCCTTTTGGGGTCCTGCTCTTGTGTTCAGCGCTGCTGTTACAAGAACAACTGTATTCTGATGGTTTACCCATGTACTTCTATATCAGCAGGCTCGAAGCAGATTGATGCCAGAAGTGCATGGGCTTCCTGACACTTTCTCACTTGCTGTTGTCTCCCTCTTCATGCCAAAACACAACACACTGATACGTCAGTGCACGTAGCGCGTCGTTGGGTTTCACACCATCCTTCAGATATGAATGACCATGTTTTTACCAAGGACACAACGCCATATCGACTCTCTTCCCTCATCTTACTCCCTTCCTCTGGTGACTCGCCCACTGCTGTTAGTCCCTTTGACTTTGACTTTATTTTAGCAGACACCAGCACACACAGAAGCAGCACTGTTTATGTCTGTATTTGTCTCTTACAGCATAATCTGTGGTACAACATATCCTGGGCTACGTCAAAAGCAGCGTGAGCAGCACTCAAAGGAGGTGATTCTGCCCCTCTGCTCTGCTCTCATGAGACCTCACTTGGGGTATTGTGTGCAGTGCTGGTGTCCTCAACATGAGAAGGGCACATGGAGCTGCTGGAGGAAGTACAGAGGAGGCCACGAGGATGAGCAGGGCATGGAGCACCTCCCATATGGAGACAAACTCAGAACATTGGGACTGTTCAGCCTGGAGAAGAGAAGCTGCGTGGAGACCTCAGAGCAGCTTCCAGTGTCTGAATGGGGCTGCAAGGATGCTGGAGAGGGACTCTTCATCAGGGACTGCAGCGATAGGACAAGGGGTGATGGATTCACACTGTAATAGGGGAAGTTCAGGTTGGATCTAAGGCAGAAGCTGTTCCCTGTGAGGGTGCTGAGGCGCTGGCACAGGGTGCCCAGAGAAGCTGTGGCTGCCCCATGTCTGCAGTGTTCAAGGCCAGGTTGGACACAGGGACTTGGAGCAAGCTGCTCTAGTGTGAGGTGTCCCTGCCCATGGCAGGGTTGGAACTGGGTGAGCTTTAAGGTCTTTTCCAACTCAAACCAGGCTGTGATTTTACGCACTGGTCACATATGTGATGTGATTGATCTCTGTTAGACTGCAGATTGAACTGTGAATTATCTGTACCTGGGCCTGCCAGGCACCATATCAAATGTAGCTTTCATCCCAAATGGGACAGTTAAATGTCATTTGTAATATTCCATAGACACTTCTATATGTCCAGGAAACATTTGGGATCCTGCTGCTGAGCACAGTGTCTGGAGACCTACAGCTGTGGACTGCAGGTGCTGAGATGCTCCAGGCAGCCAGTGGCCATGAAGGAACAGGCCAGCTATAAGTTACTGTATTTACAGATGGTATTTATGCAGCAGGGATTTGTTTCCTGACTGCTGTTCCCTGAATGGAGCACCTCAGGATCACTATGTGCTGAGTATAAGTGTGAAGCCGGGATTTGTGGTGTCAGGTACTTAACAGCAGCTTAGGAGCTGGAGGTGAGAGCTCCTGAATTCACTGATTCCCTTATCACACCCCCATGCTCCTACAAAGGCAGATTATAACCAAATCACTCCATTTACAACCTCAGCAGTGGGAACTGCCACTGTTGGCAACAGGATGGCAGTTTCTGGTTCCAGCAGTTGAGAGGGTTCTAGGCTAAGGAATGGGTAGTTCAGATGCAGTGTGACTCTAGGTATCAGAGGCCTGATGTTCATCACTGCTCATTTACTTCAGGAGAGGTGCAGGAGAGGGATTCATCAGGCAGATGCTGGGGGGACATGAGGAAAGCAGTTGTGCAGCTGTGCAAGTGCTAACTCAGCATTGTGAGTAGGGATGTAAGGCTTCATTTACCAGATAGGGAACTCTGCCTTGCAGGACTCTTTAGGTACTTTAGGATGGATTCACTCATCAGCTGTTAAAGCAGTTGGTCACGGAGGTATCTGAAAGCCAAGTTATGGTGGAAGTCCTTCATTTCCATGCTAGTATAGTCACAGAGCATGTTGCAATTAGACCAGATTTTCAGCCAAAACAGCTGATTTGATGCTCATGCATTAGTTTTGAGAGCAAAGAGCCTGATTCCTTGGCTGGTCTTAACCTGGCTCTAATTAAAAACAGCTTATTACCCCGGGGCATCCACTCCACAGGAAACTTGCTCTTTCCAGCAGCAAAGCAGCAGCTCTTACAAGCGAGCATTGCTCCTGTTTCTGTTTCTCTGGTCTCCTGGCCTTCATGTCTCAGCTTGTATCAAAGAAGCAGGTCGTACCAGGCAACAGCAAGAATAAGGTCTGAGCCCATCTGTCTCTTCCTCTGTCCTTTAAAAACAGTGTTGTTGAGGTCGCCTTTGATGCAGACATAAGTTTGTAGCTACGTCTTGTTTCCTTTCCTAAATGGGTTTGAGTCTCAGTTGTGGTCCAAGATCTCAGCCATTGGGATGGGAAGATCACAAGAGGCTGGCTGTCCTGAGACCGGTGATGTGGTGACATTGGTGGCCTGGGTTCGTTTTGGAAGGCAGTTGGTAGTTTCCTATTTGCATCTTCTGTAGCCTGCTTAGCAATGCCTTTCAGGGGCTGAGATTGGTGCCTCAGATTTCTCACATCTTATTATGGAAAATAGAATTAGCTGAAGGACAGTGAAATAAATACATGAATCGTTATTGTAAGGTGCGAAAGCACAAGGGGGGAGATGGGGAGTTGGGACTATGTTGGGAATATGGAAAGTGTGTTTTAAGCAGAACGTGCAGTCTGGAAAGCACCAAATATAAGAATTAGTAGCCTGTGCTTTGGAAGTCATTCTTCATAGAAAAATCATACTCTAATTTGTACTTTGCACGGAGTAGTTCTTTATTATTCTGTAAATTTAAGTTCTCTTAATACATCTTGGCAGAAGCTTTGTTGCTTCTCAAAGTGTGCAGGTTTACTTGGTAGCTATTTTTGTACTGACTGATACCTTTCTGGTTACTGTAAGCTTGGATTTAGGCCTGAGAAGGTGGTAGTAGAGCTGCCTTAGTAAAGCTGCCTTAGTAAAGCTATCTTAGTAGAGCTATCCTAGTAAAGCTATCTTAGTAGAGCTATCCTAGAAAGCTGTCCTAGTAGAGCTATCTCAGTAAAGCTATCTTAGTAAAGCTTACTAGAGCTCTCCTAGTAAAGCTATCTTAGTAGAGCTATCCTAGTAAAGCTATCTTAGTAGAGCTATCCTAGTAAAGCTATCTTAGTAAAGCTATCTTAGAGCTATCTTAGTAAAGCTGTCTTAGTAGAGCTGTCTTAGTAAAGCTGTCTTAGTAGAGCTATCTTAGTAAAGCTGTCTTAGTAGAGCTATCTTAGTAGAGCTATCTTAGTAGAGCTATCTTAGTAAAGCTATCTTAGTAGAGCTATATTAGTAAAGCTATCTTAGTAGAGCTATCCTAGTAAAGCTATCTTAGTAAAGCTATCTTAGTAAAGCTATCTTAGTAAAGCTGTCTTAGTAAAGCTATCTTAGTAAAGCTATCTTAGAAAAGCTGTCTTAGTAGAGCTATCTTAGTAGACCTATCTTAGTAAAGCTATCTTAGAGCTATCTTAGTAGAGCTATCTTAGTAGAGCTGTCTTAGAGCTGTCTTAGTAAAGCTATCTTAGTAAAGCTATCCTAGTAAAGCTGTCTTAGAGCTATCTTAGTAAAGCTGTCTTAGTAGAGCTATCTTAGTAAAGCTATCTTATTAGAGCTGTCTTAGAATTATCTTAGTAAAACTGTCTTAGTAAAGCTATCCTAGTAAAGCTATCTTAGTTGAGCTATCCTAGTAAAGCTATCTTAGTAAAGCTATCTTAGAGCTATCTTAGTCAAGCTGTCTTAGTAAAGCTATCTTAGTAGACCTATCTTAGTAAAGCTATCTTAGTAAAGCTATCTCAGTAAAGCTATCTCAGTAAAGCTATCTTAGTAAAGCTGTCTTAGTAAAGCTATCTTAGTAGAGCTATCCTAGTAAAGCTATTTTAGTAAAGCTATCTTAGAGCTATCTTAGTAAAGCTGTCTTAGCAGAGCTATCTTAGTAAAGCTATCTTAGTAAAGCTATCTTAGTAAAGCTATCTTAGTAGAGCTATCTTAGTAAAGCTATCTTAGAGCTATCTTAGTAAAGCTATCTTAGTAAAGCTGTCTTAGTAAAGCTGTCTCAGTAAAGCTATCTTAGTAAAGCTTAGTAGAGCTATCCTAGTAAAGCTATCTTAGTAAAGCTATCTTAGTAGAGCTATCCTAGTAAAGCTGTCTTAGAGCTATCTTAGTAAAGCTATTGTAGTAGAGCTATCTTAGAGCTATCTTAGTAAAGCTATCTTAGTAAAGCTATCTTAGAGCTATCTTAGTAGAGCTGTCTTAGTAGAACTATCCTTGTAAAGCTATCTTAGTAGAGCTATCTTAAAGCTATCTTAGTAAAGCTGTCTTAGTAAAGCTATCTTAGTAGAGCTATCCTAGTAACGCTATCTTAGTAAAGCTATCTTAGAGCTATCTTAGTAGAGCTATCCTTGTAAAGCTATCTTAGTAGCGCTATCTTAGTAAAGCTATCTTAGTAAAGCTATCTTAGTAGAGCTATCCTAGTAAAGCTGTCTTAGAGCTATCTTAGTAAAGCT
>JASSUY010035386.1:11453-21707 GCA_032466535.1 Forpus xanthops
AAAGGACCTTAAGATCATCAAGTTCCAACCCCCCTGCCATGGGCAGGGACACCTCCCACTAAACCATGCCACCCAAGGCTCTGTCCAACCTGGACTTGACTACCGCCTGCGATGGAGCATTCACAACTTCTCTGAGCAACCCATTCCAGTGCCTCACCACCCTTACAGTAAAGAATTTCTTCCTCATATCCAATCTAAATTTCCCGTTTAAATTTTATCCCATTACCCCTTGTCCTATCACTACAATCCCTAACAAAGAGTCCCTCCCCAGCATCCCTGTAGGCCCCTTTCAGATATTGAAAGGCTGCTTAACTATTCTATGATTTTATGATTCTGAACACCAGCACTAAAGATAGTGAGGGGGGAAGAGGGAAGGAAAATTTTTTCTGGTGCAATTTATTCCAGCTTTTGTCATGCCTCTGGCAGGGTTCAACTCTGGATTTTCTCTTGCTGTTTCTGTACAAACCAGCCTGCCTTTCAGATGTCCAGTCCAATGTTCTCTGCTTGCTAAAGGCAGGGACTTCTGCGTAACGTTTGGCTTTTTAGTTCGTCTAACCTCACCTCAAAGACCACATTGTAAATATGTGTGTGTGTGTGTGTTGTGACAAGAGTGCATATGTCAGGCTAAATTGTGGTTGTGGTGACACCAAGAGTAATGCTTTGTAAATCAATGGACTTTCTCTGAATTTAAATCTGTGATAATCAGAATACCAAATTAAAATGACATTCTCTTGTGTGTCACATATACCTTGCTGTAACCCACTGATGCCCTCTGGGAGGGATTGGAGTCACTGCTCAGTGTGCCTGCATACAGGTGGGTGATTAGATCTTGTATCCACTCCTGTCATCTTACGGGCAAACTCGAAACCATCAACCAGCCACCCCATCACGTAAGTCAGTGGGCTGTCTTGCTCTGCAACATCCTAGTCATATGTAGGATCATGTTTTCAAAAGTACTTAGCCTAAAAGAGCAGAGGTCCTTGATCATGCTAAAGTAAGCAAGTTCTAACAACCACTACAGCAGTCAGCATAAACAAGGCAAAAGAATAGCACTCAAAAACACTGGAGGTGAAGGTGTGAATAGTGTCAAGAGTATCACTGAGTACTGGTGAGTGGCGTTTACAGGAAAGGAGCAGTGGCTGGCTAAGTCTATTCTTGCAGCAAGCACTTCAGAAAAGCAGCTGTGTTGATACCAAATGTTTGCTTTCACTCCCAGAATCTGACTGAAGCCATTCAGAATGGAGTATACCCTGTTGGAAATGAATCACAGATTGAAGACAGCAACTGGGATTTCAGTAACTCCTTCTTCTTTGCAGGCACAGTTGTCTCCACAATAGGTAAGTCTGATGCTTTACATGTATATGTGTGTAATATCTGATTATCAGGACCTGAATTGATATTTTAAAGAATAAAAACTTCAGCCCTTCATTGTCATGGGTGGTAGACAGCAACAGACTTGGTCCTGAGACCTCACACACAGCTCTTTGTACACCATTTTGGCTTTTCATACTATTTTCCACTTGTTTCTTTTTGAGCTACCTGTTAAAATGCTCAGTCTGCTACCAGTTGTGGGTGGGAGACAAACTTCACTTTCCCGGTCTTTGTTTTAGGGTCAAATAGGCTTTAAATCCAAGAGTGCTGTAAGGCGTAAAAGAATTACAAGAAAGAAGTTAACTTTCCTGGGGCATGGACGCTGTGTCAATAATCTGTCCTGAGCTGTTAGTGCACATATTGAACTAGTAATTTGCCAGGATGGAAAAAGTGGGAAGGGGGTAAAACAAATGCTGAGACGTTTACTGCTTCTTCAAGCTCTTCTACCCTTTTTAGGGCCTGCCTACCTATCCCTTTCTCTCAAATATGAATCCCCAAAAGTGTAGGCCTCCCAGATTTAAGCATAAAATCCATACCATTAACTCCTGCTTCACACTCAAATACAGTGAAAGTCAAAGCTATGTTTCTTCAGAGTAAAGCTGAGGCCTCATTCACATTACACTGTGGGCTTGGCTGCTGCACTGAGATGCGAATGTGACATGTCACAAGGGCCCCAGTGGTGTCCCAGCATCATGGTGGGTGTGCAGGTGTTGCACAAACCCATGCAGGAGAACTCCTGCTGTAGAAGAGAGAAAGGCTTCTGAGACATGAACTCAATGGCAAATATTCCATGGTTACAACATTCACGTATCAATAAAGCTTCCCTGGTTTGTCAGCATTCTGCTACTAGCCAATCCATTCATTGCCACCACCTGTATTATTGTATTTTTTCATTACAACATTTCTCTGCCAAGCAAATTAATCACTTGCGATAAAAACTGTTTCCCTGGTGAGGCAGTGTCATGGTTTAACCCCAGCCAACAGCTAAGCACCTCTCACTCTCCCTCGGTTGGATGGGAGAAAGAATCAGAAGAGTAAAAGTGAGAAAACTCATGGGTTGAGATGAAGACAGTTTAATAGGCAATGCAGAAGCTATATGCACCAGCAGAACAAACTGAGGAATTGATTCACTAGTTCTCATCAGAAGGCAGGTGTTCAGCCATCTCCAGGAAAGCAGGGTTCCATTACATATAACAGTTACTTGGGAAAACAAAATGCCATAACTCTTAACATCTCTCCTTTTCTTCTTCCTCCCCCAACTTTATATGCTAAGCATGATGTCCTGTGGTATATCCCTTTGCTTGGTTGGGATTGGCTGTCCCGACTGTGTACCCTCTCAACTTCTTGTGCACCCCCAGCCTGCTCACTGGTGGGGTGAGAAGCAGAAAAGGACTTAATTCTGCTCAGCGCTGCTCAGCAATAACAAAACCAGCACTGAATTATCAACACTGTTTTCAGCACAAATTCAAACCATAGCCCCATACTAGCTACTACGAAGGAAATTATGTCTGCAGCACTAGCACAGGTGAACAAATTGTCCCAGGACAGTCTGTTTCTCTGCACCTTTGCCACATAAGTCTGTTGTGAAGGTACGTCGGGTACTTCCACTCATCTTCACCAGGTTTTGTCATGGAAATAGAATATTTCTGCAACAGAGAGCACAAGGCAGCTCAAGCATTTGGGGCCTACTATCCAGTAAACCAATTAGTTGTCTTATTTATCTTTTCCTCCAAATAAAACATCACATTTTCTGAGTAGTGGATGCCTTGAGATGAGCTGTGCTTGGGAAAGTGTGTTATCTCAGGGTCACTGATAGACTAAGGACATGCAGAAAGTACAGGACTTTTGCACTCAGAGATATACGTCGTGGGGTCTAAGAGCAGTCTCCTTTCCATTAAAGGAGATGTCTGGAGCTCTGCAGCTGTTGCTCTACTATTTATCTAAGTGGATAAATCTTCTTTTTATAGGACTTTATGACAAATATCTCTTTGGCATGAATAAATCAGCCACCAGTAAGGTCTGGACTCATTAGCACCATCTATTCTAATGCACACTGCACTGCTCTAGGACTGGAGCCAGTATCTGATCATTTCAGCTTGCTGAGATTTAGCCAAGAAGGTCACTAGCAGGCAGGCAGATTGACAAGAAGCTAGGGATGGCTGTGTGTGATTCTGACATGGCAAACAGTTTGTGACTCCAGCGTTGATGTCATCCAGGTCTCCAGGCTTCTGGGTTTAGTCTTTCCATGTATTTGTCACAGGACAGTGCATGTTACCCATAATTGCTTTTAGATTGTGTTTTTCATTCCCACTAAGATTGGGTTGGGAGCATGCAGTACTCTGCATCCCTCAAAACATGCATGGTGAATCACTTTCTTGCTGCCTTTTTCTGTAAAATAGTATGCATGTTGACTAAGATGAGCTAGCCACATCTTTTAGGGTCAAAGGCAGGCCAGGTTGGGGTAGGTGTGAATGTGACTGTGGCTGCTCTGGTTCTCTGGAATATCTCCTCTTAACCTGCTTTTTTTTTCATAGGCTATGGCACACTACATCCTAAAACTGCTGGAGGCCAGATCTTCTGTGTCTTTTTTGCTCTGTTTGGAATCCCTCTGAATATTGTTTTTCTGCATCGTGTGGGTAAGATGCTCTCACTGCTGTGTAAAAAGCTGGGGAAATTCCTGTATGAGAAAGGAATGAGAAAGGTAATTGGCTGTAATTACTTGGGCAGTTGTATGCTTATTTCTAGTTTTATTTTCAAGGTGTATGCTGGCATTATCCCGTTGTATTTGTTCTCATGCTGTGTTAGGAATTGCATTAGAAGAGGGAAAAGAACATTCCTCTCTTGCAGAGCTAAACAGACAATGCAACCACAGAGGTGATATTCTTAGAAAGGAATGCATTTTATCTATCCATCTAAATGGCAGACATCCAGCCCCCTTAATTAATCAATGGAGAGAGTGGACACCTTATCTTATTTCTCTAGACACTTAACTCAGAAGCTAACACTTTGGGAAGTATGTCTCCCTTTATAACCAATAAAGAGAGAGATGATTAATCATCTTGAGGCAGCAAAAAGCAGGTGAGCAGTAAAAAGTTGTAAAAAGCAGTGAGCTATAGGGATTTCAATACTATAATTAGTCAATAATATTGATTCAATGCCTAGTGTGTCACCCTTCCTTATTCATTATGTGGTCCATTAGTCCCTCTCCAACCTTAGCTTTGACAGAAAGGAAACAACAGGCTGAAGTTATCCATTTGAGCCCACTTGCTGAAAGGTGAGGAGGCACCTGTAAGTAGCCAGAGACAGGATGTGTCTTGCCTCATTATGCCCCAAGTTATCTGCAGCTTGTTGCATTCTCTTATCCCTACCAAGGAAGTGAGAATAGCTTTTCTGTATCTCCTACTGTAATTCTCTTTCAATGCAAGGTATGAATGCTACAGACAGCCCTGTTCAAATTGCTAGATTTCTCCCTATGTCTGGCAAACTTAAATAGGACATAAGGCCCGATGAGATACAGACTCAAGCACATGCACAATGCACAAAGGCATGAAAAATTACCCAACAGCTGCCATTAATTTCCAGACAATCTAGACTTAGACAATTCTGTATATGTGTGGCTAGCAGATAAATCTTAATACATAGTCAGGGCTTCTTCATGATTATTAGGAAGTAGGATGGTTCAAAAGTCACTTTCCAGGCGCTTCTTCATGAAGACCTCATTTATTAAAGGTCTTCTTGTAGTAAGGTATCCACTGGGTAGGAGCAAAGTTATGGCACTTACACAATGAGAAATTAGGTCAACAATCAAGACTCTTCAAGGTAGTATTGTCAGAAACAGTGTAAAGGTACTCAAATAACTAAAAACTAAAAGCGAAGTTGTCTGGTGAAAAGTGGAAATAGTCTGACTCCAGTAAAATTCATCGAAAGGGATTCCTCCTATACTCACAGTTATTGGAGATTGATACAATCAAATAAAAGACTGCCTCTCCCAGGGCAACTGTGGACATACAACGCCCATAATAAATGGCTTGTCCCTGCTTCAAAGCAAGCCTGAGGTTCTTTCAGGGGAATAGTACTCAATTCAGAGGAAGAATATGCTTCAGTTCTTGTGGTCCTAGTAGGTATTCCTAGATATCCACTCATTTGGAATAGCCATCATTATATAGGACCTACTAGTGTGTCAAATCGTGATTATAATTGAACTCGTTTCTTTTTCAGAAGAAGATAAAATTTCTGACACTTCTGTTTTTCCTGGCAACGGGGATCCTAGTTTTTCTGTGCTTGCCATCACTCTTCTTCCAGAAAACAGAGGGCTGGTCCTACAGCGAAGGAATTTACTTTGCATTTATCACTCTCAGCACCATTGGCTTTGGAGATTATGTAGTAGGTAAGTTGATTTCAGAGAGAAGACATAGCAAAGCACCAGGGTCATGACCATAATTACCATTGGTTGACTGCACATTCCTCCAGTGTACTGTAGAGGCAAATCTATGTTAGTCTTTGACTAGTTTTTGTCTTGCACAGTTCTGGGGGTATTACTAATTTATCTGGGATTGTATGTGCTGACAAAACCACAAAGTTGTCTAAATATATTGAAATGTGGTGCTTTGGGGTGCAAAGAAGCCAAACATTTTGGGGAGGGAAGGGGAAGTGTAGGGGGAGAATTCAAGGAGCTTAAGAATTTGCATACACCAAGGGGGAACAGTTTGAGACAGTCATACAAAATAAGGCATGTGTCTTTGCATAAGTCTTACCAAAGACTTATGTCTCAAAATGTATACTAAAGAAATAAGTGGTCATTTTTCAGAAGACATGATTTTACACAACCGACTGAGAGGCAGAAATCCCAGTCACGGCAAAATGGAGAAATGTACTTACTCTATGAGAAATGGGTCTTAAACATAGATACCACCATGAAAGTGGCCTTCCTTACTCTCCTACGTATCATAGAATCATAGAATAGTTAGGGTTGGAAAGGACCTTAAGATCATCAAGTTCCAACTCCCCTGCCATGGACAGGGATACCTCCCACTAAACCATGCCACCCAAGGCTCTGTCCAACCTGGACTTGAACAGCGCTAGGGATGGATCATTCACAACTTCCCTGGGCAACCCTTTCCAGTGCCTCACCACCCTTACAGTAAAGAATTTCTTCCTCATATCCAATCTAAACTTCCCCTGTTTAAGTTTGTACTCGTTACCTCTTGTCCTGTCACTACGGTCCCTAATGAAGATTCCCTCCCCAGCATCCTTGTAGGCCCCCTTCAGATACTGGAAGGCTGCTATGAGGTCTTCATGCAATCTTCTCTTCTCCAGGTTGAACAGCCCAAACTTTCTGAGCCTATCCTCATATGGGAGGTGCTCCAGTCCCATGATCATCCTCATGGCCCTCTTCTGGACTTGTTGCAACAAGTTCCATGTCCTTTTTATAATCATATAATGTTTTTATTATCATATAATGTTTCCTGATGACTTTAATTTCTTTTACTCTGCTAAAGAGGCTGGGTAGTGCTTTGACAATCCAGTTGACATCTTGCTTGTTTGCATGAGTTTAGTGATTGTAATGATCTTGTAGACTAACTGATGGCTAATTCATGCAATGGCAATGAGTTGATTAGGCAGCACTCCCCCAAGTCATCCCAGCTAGCTAGTTGCTCCCTCTTGCTACAAAGCGTAGGAAATGCATGTCCCTTGAAATTTCACATAATCCAGAGAAAGGTTCTTTGTCTCCCAACAGTGGTTAAGCAGCATTGCCACAAATATGAAACAGAACTTGAGCATCAGCAAAGAATTTGTATCACACAATAGTGACCTCTTTGCTTACTCTTTTCTCCAGCTGGGGACAGTCTTTATCATTGCAGTGGAGGACAATAGGGCATAGGCATTTCTTTCCTGAACATCTATAGGACTGATAGCCTTGGCCTGTGTGATGCTGAGCACCGCAAACACAGTGATGTGGAACACAGGAAGATGGAGAAAGATTGGTGCCATGTGGGAGAAAAAGTGAACTTTAAATGGATGCATTCTCTTCCTTTGTCCAAAATGCAAGTGTGTTTTACAATAATGACAGCAAGTCACAGGCTGCTGTGACTGTGTGCTCTGCAGACTTACTATTTTACAAATACAGTCAAAAAATAACAATTAGGTAGGCCTCCTGGCACTGTGATTTTATCTTCATTAGGATGACTTAACTGGAGCTGAAATATTTTTCCTTTCAATATATATCTCAATTTGCCTTAAACAAAGGTGATAAAATGATAAGTTTAATGCCTTACACCTCACAATGAAGCAAGCAGGATAAATAACTGCTCTGAGTATTATTTGTTTAGAATTAATTACAGATAACAAATGGATTTGCGCTGGCTGAGTGGAACAGAACAGGTTTGAGTTTATTCACATTTTGGTAATTAAAAACTGATTTATAACTGTTGTACTTTAAGCATAAGATAAAGCCTGTTTTGGGTAGGAAGATCAGAGTCGGGATTTAACTGTAATACATATAGGTGATACCTCTAGGGTGAAACTCCCTTTAGGTGGTAAACTGAATTTATGCTCTGCTAAATCCAGTTTTGAGTTAACATTACAAAGATATTACTAGTTGCTTTGCTAACCCCACATCATGAATTTCAGATAAGAACACAAACGAGTTGCTCTCTAGCAGGCCTGGCATCCCCAGCCAACTTAACCCCAGCAGCAGAAGCAGCTGTTGGATACCTATCCATGAGGTCAAACCAGCCCACTTCTGCCCCATTTCCACAGCTCTTGCCTGATGAAGTACAAAAATCCTGCACGTTGATCTATGCACTACAGAGTACTGCAGGATTTGAAAAGAGTTGCCAGTTGTGAAGCTCCTTCTGGGAAGCTTTGCAAAGGTAAATGATCCACTAGGTTTGTGGTCTCCCTGTCCATGCACCCTGCTGTGTTACCTACTATGTGGAGTCACCCTTGACAAGTGACTTATAGCACTCGATACACAGTTATCACCAAGTTTTCTTGCAGAGCCATATAAGCTGTATCATGATGTTAACATTGTGTGGGACTAAGTGCAGTAAGAGCAAATGCTGTCTGTATGATGGTGTATTGTTGACTGAAGAAATAAAATGACCCATGCAGAAAAGATAGGGGCTGATGGTAAGAGATTTAGACTGCATGAAGTAAATTTTGGTCTGGTTTCCAACACAGATTCTTGGCGTGTGTCAGTGAGTTCTCAGCAGTCACCTATTTTTTTTTTAATGGAAGAAGTGCCTCAGACTGTTCAAAAGTAAATTAGGAATTGCAACTGCTCTCTTTGTGTGATCAGGGGTAACTATAATTTAAAGCAAATATTTATGAAGTTATATTCACACTTTATAGAAATACACAAAATGACAATAACCTAGGTGATAGTAGTTGTGTGGTTATAGTGGTCCACTGTGCACTGCTTTTTGTGCTTTGTGAGTTTGGGAATATTTTCCAAATAATACTATACATTTTTACGCTACTTCCCACATCATTGCATTTAGGTGTAGAGGTTGAACTGGGATTGGTATATCATAAGGGGAAAAAATGTCCAGCTCTGCTGCTAATTCAGTATATCAATATATGAATTTCAGTACATCTTTTTGCAGGCCAGCATGTTTGTGCTAGCATATACCAGTTTATTGTAACAGCCAGAGATTGCTCAGCCTTCACCTAATTCTGAGGAGTTGAGAGAATCCACTATAATGGAAAAAGTCATCTTAAAGTACTCAACATAAAATACATCAGTGAATCCACTAGGCTGGCCCACTTTACAGCAATAAAGAAATTTTAACTTGATAATTTTCTTCTTCTTTCTCCCTCCTTATTTGTAGGTAAACAGCCTGACAGGAATTACTTTTCCTACTATCGAACACTGGTGGCCATCTGGATCCTTTTTGGTCTTGCTTGGATTGCTCTCCTATTTAATTTATTGACAACTGTACTAGAAGATACTGAAAAAATAATTGTCAAGGATATCCATCAAATTGGAAAGGTGAGTAAGGACAATGTAGCAAGCCAACAAAGAAGATGCTGGCCTGCTCAATTTATTCCAGAAGAAGAACTACTACCACCACGTGCTGGAGGGGATGCACAGAAAATGGAGTCATTAGAACCAGATTCTGAGCAGACAAAAGCTGAAAAAAATGCTTTTTCTTAGAGCAAAATTATTGCCAAAGCATATGAGAATTGAATTCTTCATTGGAGAGTTACTAGTTAATTATTCTAAAGAAATTCCCATGGAAATAAATTTTCTCCTACCTTTGGCTGAGATACGATCTTTCAGAACTCAAGATTTAGTTACACAAAGCCTGACTATTAATGGTAAGAAATTCGCTCCTCAATTTGCAGCTAGGTTGTGCTAACAGCCTGAGAATTCCACTTGTTTTATAAGGTGCTTCCATGAAAATGCAGAGGCAGGGCATGGTAGAGCTTGCTGGTTCTATTTCAATTTTGCTGCTTGCAGTCATGTCTCTTCCAGGAATTGTCATGCACACGTTTTTCTGAAGCATTGTATGGTACCTTTGGAAGAAGAAAGAAGTATGTGTAACATAATAGATTCCTGATTTGAGCCATCATATTGGCTAAGCTATTATGATCTAAAAGACTTTGAAGGACAAGACCTGAGTTCAGTTCAGACACTAGAAGCATCTAATAGACAGGGCTAGAAAAAGGTTAGCATGTTAGAAACTGTGAATTCTACCTCTTCCTCTTTTATACTAAGACTAATAAAGGCAATTTCACCTTTTATCTCTGTGGCTTTGAAAAATCTTTCTGATTTCATTTATAATGAACAAATAAAACCTTGTCTTTAATTCAAATTTTGTAGTCATTCTAGAATAATTTTATAAGAACAGAGACTGGTTTGAACAGAGGAGTCCTCAT
>JASSUY010035388.1:0-21919 GCA_032466535.1 Forpus xanthops
CGGCCGGCTGCGGTGGGAGGGGGTGCGGCCTCGGCCCGTCGGGACCGCGCTGGGGCGCACGTAGCTGCTGCCGTGATCCGTGACCCGGCGGAGCCGCTCCCGCGTAACTTGCGCGGGGGGGGGGGGCAGGAGGCGGCCACGGGCGCTTTAAGAGGCTGAGAGGGACGGAGGAGCAGAGACAGTAGCGACCGCGGCCTTTCTGAGGCAGCCATCCGTGGCGGGGGGTGGGTGGCTTCGCTCGCCCGTTCCCTTACCCTGGCCTTCCCTTGCGGTGCAGAGCCTCTCGAGGGGAGGCTTTGTTCGGCTCCGCGTTGGGTGTCGCAAACTCGGTGCGTTCATGGAGCTGCCCCTCGGGTACCTACCGCGGGCTGCAGGCCGTTCCGCCAGGCGCGGGGTGAGGCGGTCCGCGCGGAGCGCGTTCTGTAGCTCGTTGCAGCCGCAGTCTGAGCTGTGTCTGCGAATTAACGCCTCGTGACGGGGATCTTTAAGGAGAAGCAGCGTTCTTCTTGCGGCTTTATACATCTGTCACTGCATCTTGTCGAATGTTATCAGAGTATCCGGAGGGGACTGGAAAACTAATGGTTGTTTTTTGTTTGGGTTTTTTTTTTTTTTTTAATTAAACTGTAGCATTGCAAAATCAGAACGTGTCCAGCAGGCCGGGTGTGCATTTCAATTCAGCAGCTTCCTTGCCCATTGGTTTTGTGATTCATGCTGGTGCTCACTGAAGCTGGATTTGTTATGTGTTACTATTTATTTGAGTCACACTATTGCCCAGAGGCCCCAAATTATATTGAGACATCATGTTTACTGACACAGGAGAATATTCTCACACCAAAAATTTTGCAGTATAAGAAAGGGGAAAGAGAAGTAGCGTAATTGGAAATACAGTTTAGGTTTCAAAAATGTGAATTGTTTTATTGCTATCTATGTTACTTCTTTATTTTACTGGACTGTCTGCCAATTACTTTGTCGTCTGTCAATCTGTTGACAAGAGTTTTGCTAAGAACTGGCTTTGCCCCAGTGGTTGTTTGAGCCATTTTGGGCTCTTGCATAGGTTTTATGTAATTGTCACATAAGAAGTTGGGCTAGTTAACAGCATATTCAGTGCAATTGACAAAAAGATGTGCTAGCTGGCGGAGTAGCATATACACAAAATTTACTATGACAGTCCATGTATCTATAAAAATATCCTTCGTAATCTTTTGTACCAGCCCTACGCAGAAGTAAGATCTTTCTATTTGTCTGTACCTTCTGGGACAAAGCTGCCTAAAAGATTATAGTCAGTAAGTTTCCTTATTTGTAAATAACATAAATCCCTTTGAGCATGGAACTGTAAGAAAACTATGCCTGCGTAGTGTGCAGACTGGGTTTTAAAAGGAAGCAGTTTGTGGAAGAAAACACAAGCACAGGATTACATGTGTAAGGTGACTATCATATATATGCAAAAAGAAAGAAAGATCAGATTTCACACCTGCCCACTTTGGTAATGTTGTTGTGTCAGAAATTCAGAGTAAATTCTAGAACACTTTCCAGGCCTTAGGATGCAATGATGTAACACAGACTAATAAAGCAATTTTCTGCCCTTCAGCACAGCCATATTTCAGCTGCAGTAGTTTCCTGAAGAGGCCTCTCCTTTGAATATAATGTAATAATAATTACACAGCCACATTGGCATGATGTCTGTTGCACAGTCTGTGCTTCAGCAAAGAGATCATTTCCCTTCCTTAGTTGGCATCTAAGTGGGTCAGTTTGTGAGGGCAACCACATCAGAGGTTCCTTAAAGCTATTTTTGTGTTCCCATGATCTCTTTGCCAGTTGTGTCAGCGAGTGATTTTTCTTAGTTGGGGAGATTCTCCTTTCCAGCACTAGACAGCCCTGTTCACAGGAAGATAAGAGGTAGGGGATCAAGCTATCATACGTCCTCAAATACAATTTTTAAGCTAGATCCTATTATGAAATTAAGCCTAATCCAAAAGCAGGCTAGCTTCTTAGGTAGCAGAAGAGTCATTACTTGTAAAGGGGTAACAAATTGATAAGTCCTACTTGTCTATTTCAGACCTGGAATGGGTGTTTCTGATTCAAGAGCATTTATTTGAAAATACAATGTTTTCACTTTACATAACCTTTTCTGTTTCATAATTATCTCCAGACAATCAGAAGGCTACAGAAGTAGACAGCCCTCAGTGTTCTCCTTTTGTGTTTTTCGCTCTTTTGCACTTACACATAGATCACAATCAAGCTATAAAAAAGGCTTGCATTTTCCACAGCTGCATCGAGTAAGATTTGTTTCCAGTCTGATTGCATGGAGTTACATACCGTGTAGTGGCGTAGATAGGATCTCCCTACATCTAGGCATGATTTACAGTCTTTATTGAACCATAACTCACTGGTAGTGAAACAAGGGCCTCCGGGCCAGAGGAAACCTGCCACCTCATTTACATTCATTTTACCTTTTCACCACAAGTGCCACTGTTATTTTCCCCATCAGGGACAGGGGAGGGTGTGATGAGAGCAACTGCTTACTTTTGTGGGTTTTTTTTTTTTTTTTCTGAGGAGAAAATAATTTGAAAGCATAAATTATACGTAAGTCAGTGGCTGTCTGACTGTTCAACTGCCAAATCATGTCTAGCAGCAATAGTATGTGAGAGAGGGAGCCCGTGTAGGGCTAGGCAAGAAATGATGAGGGGTCTCCAGCAGGATACAGAGTGCCAGGGGTAAATCACGGGGTGATAGGCATGGCTTTTGTGAAGTCTCAGAAGTGTGGTTCTGTAGAGAGTACAGAGCTGTAAGTGTAGGGATGTAGTGACCCCCAGCTTGCATTGGTCCCTGGGAGCTCAATGTATTGCTGACATTTGTAGATGTAAGAAAAAATGGCCTTTTGCTTAGCTGTTACAACAATTATATTATAAATATGTATGTTGTGGTTTAAGCCCAGCCATAACTCAGTACTATGCAGCCTTTCTCTCACTCCCTTCCTTCCTCTCCCTGCTCCCTGAGGGATGGGGAGGAGAATCGAAAGAATGTAACTCCTGCGGGTTGAGATAAGAACAGTCCAGTAACTAAGGTATAACACAAACCACTGCTGCTACCACTGATAATAATAATGATAAGGGAAGAGAATACAACCGCTCACCACCCACCATCCAATACCCAGCCCAACAGAGCAGTGATCTAACCCTTCTGGGTAACTGCTCTCAGTTTTTACATCCTGGGCATGACGTGCTGTGGAATATATGAAATGAGTTCCACTCCTTGACAGCTTGATGACATCAGGGTACACTGTGCACTATTATCTACTAGGGCCTTATACTTCTGTGTGACTGATGTGCCAGGCCATCTGATCCACACAGTCCAGTAAATCCGATTGTCCCTTACTGCTTACCTGGCTGGAGGCAGGGCCCCCCTAATAGTCGTCACAACGTTGCACACTCAAGTCTTGTAGAATGGGATTATTCTTCTTTATCACAGGAGCTGGAGTAAAATCAGCTCTTCCACTCCATCTGGGAGCCTGCTCACCAGAGACTGAAGCTGCAGCTTTCATGGGGTGATCATTCTTGACCTTTGCTCTCCTCTTCAATTCACATACACATTCCTCCAGAACTGAGGTAGGTTTTCCATCCCACTTCTTCATGTCTTCTCTCTGATCCCTCAGGTAAAACCACAGGGTGGCCCATAGCATGTACCTTCTACATCTTCTGTCTTGAGCAGTAGTTTGCCTTTTGTTGGTACATGTGAGGAGCTGGGTAGATCAGATAGATCGTCTCTCAATTGCTTGAGCTCCTGGGACAGTTTTTCCACATCTGAAAAAGATGGACGGGGTGAGATTTTGTTTGAACTCTCAGAGTTTATGAATCATTTCATCCACTGTTAGTGGTACTATGTCATTTCAGGTTACAATTGCCAATGAATGGGAATATGATGATGGTACATTTCGTGTAAATTTCCACCACATAGGTTGTGTACTTTTGACTTCATCTGGATCTATGGGTGCATCCCGGGCATTCAGCTTGATGTGATAGATCATATCTACAATGTGATAGATCATCTCTACAATGGCTGATTCCCTCAGAGCCTTTCTCTAGAGTAGTCCACTTGGCTGAACAGCTTATAACATCGTCCTTGTATGGAAAGTTTTCTTTCACAGCTGCCAAGCGACGCTTCCAAATACCGAGGGACTGTTTCTCTCTTGCAATTGCTTTGTCAATTCCCCCTTCCTTAGCAAGTGATCCCAGCTGCTTGGCTTCCCTACCTTCTAGTTTATGACCGTCAGCCCCATTGTCCCAGCATTGGAGCAATCAGGTGATGATGTGCTTCCCTGGTTCATGGGTAAAATCTTTGTGTGTATTTCATACCTCTGTTGAGGTCTGGGTTCAAGATGTCACCTCTTTGTCCTCTGAGTCACATACTAATAACTCCTGGTCAGATGCTGTCCTGGGTGGTGAACACATTGTTTCTTCATCTTGCTTCATCTTTCTTGCCTCTTCTTTTTTTTTTTTTTTTTCCTTGCATACAGGGGCAACCTATACTGGCACGAATTGGTCCTCTGATGTAGCTGCTGTGCTAGGAATTGGAATAGCTGCACTGTCTGTTGCAGTCAAAGTTTTGAGTATCTGATGTACTTGTCGCTGAGGCTGGTGTAGCTGCTGTGCTTAGTGCTTTGAATAGCTGTGCTGTCTGTTGCTTTGTCATCAGATGCAGGGACAATTTTTTCTTTTTGAAGGTGCTGGATAGTGTTGAGCAGAGCTCTGTAAGCATAGGCCAAACCCCAGCACGTTGCCATGATTTGTCCCTCTCTGGTATGATGAGAACGACAACAGACCTCCTTTCAGTGTTTTACTAATTTTTTCTGGATTTTGCACTTGATCATTGGTGAAGTTCCAAAGCAATGGAGGGACCCATTGGCAGAAATACTTGCCTATACTATCCTACACACTCATGACTGTCCAGCCTCAGGCAAAATCTCTTGGTTCTCCTATATTGTCATCTAACCCTAGACAAGGCCCAAACGTGACTCTGCTTAACTCTCGAGATCAGATGAAATGGTCATGGGTAAAACACACTCTGTATGTGTACCAACATGGGTTCATGGGTTGACCACCTGAGGAGGGGAAAAAAGATGTGTAGTTGCTATATACTTCTACTATATACTTCCACTATATACTTCCTAAAGTATAGAGGTGGTGACCACACTGGGAATGCAAGCCAGATCAGTTTCATGATCAACGATTCTATTGTATTACAAGTCATTACCATAAAGTACAATGAGACAAGAACCTTAGCCCAAGGCCTGCAGCCTATAAACACTCTTTGGTTAGTTTGGGTCAGGTGTCCTGTCTCTGCTTCCTCCTAGCTTCCCCTCCTCCCTGGCAGAGCATGAGACTTAGAAGGTCCTTGGTCAGACTAAACATTACTGAGCAGCAACTATTTTTATCAGTGTTACCAGCACTGTTCCCAGGCCAAAAGTCAAAACTACAGCACTGCACCAGCTACTAAGAAGGAGAAAAATGACTGCTACTGCTGAACCCAGGACAATGTATTAAAAAAAAATAAAGTCTTTGCCCACATAAGGAAACAAAAAAAAGCTGACATCATCGATGAGACATTGTTTGTATCTCACTGCCTGTTTGTATGCATACAACACCCAGAAACCATTGTTTGGAGTAGTTATTTATTCCAAACTCACCATCACCTCTCCTCATATTATAGCAGCCAGGATATCCTTAAACATTTATTTTTTATTGTTGTTTAGACTCTGTTATATCTTACTCCTAGTTAATCTGAGAGACTGTTTATTTCTGCATCTTAGTCATGACCAGTGTATGTCCTCTCAGGAGTGTTTCAGTAGCTTCTCAGAGATCAAGATGTCATTATGATAGGATGTAACAAATTGATTAGTTTCCATTTAACAGTTGGAAAAAAATAGGAATGTTAAAATGTTAATAGCCAGATTCAGGGTTGTAATGAACTGTAACCCCAGGCCACCAAAATATTTGAGCACACCAATAGTCCTGCTTTAGTTGATGGACTTATTTGTAGCTTTAGGATATTTAGTTAAGTTGGCACACTTGGATCAAATGTCATGTAAGCAATATTTCTACATTCCTGGTCAATCATTAGGTGTTTCACAAACCATTTTCTGATAATAGATATGATGGGGTTGCAGGCCTCCTGCTATGAGGCCCCTTATTCTTGCTAAAATCACAGCCTAGTTAAGAAGGGTTTATTCTGAACTGTTAACATTAGTGATGAAATGGTGAAGTGGAAATAACTATATCAAATTGAATGGATGGTATGTCCAAAGTGGAGAAAGAGTGAAGGAAAGGTGTCACATTTGAAAATGTGCAGAAAGAGAAAGATTACAGGAAAGACATCTTGTGTAATGAAATGGGAAATGAGACAAAGGGAGAAGTCAGCAGAAAATTGCAGCCAAATCTGGTGCCTTCCTTCCTCTCCTTTCCAGCAGTCTTATCTCCCCATTGTCTCTCTCACAGTACCTTAATTTCCAGAAGCCCTTGTGGAAAGGAGCAGTTTTCTCTACTCCTTACAGCTTTTGCGTCTCTTTTACTTGGCCAACATTTTGCTTCAGTTTTTAAAACTTACTGTCTTTTTAGCAAGGCAAAACACTTGTGTGGAAAGATTTGGTTTGGATGTCTGTCTAGTCAGTGGAAATGCAGCTTATGTGGAATATCATTCATGCTTTCACCTAATAGTTATTGTTCAAGGATACAGAATGCTACATCAGTTCGGGGATGATCTTACTTTGCAACTAATTGCTTCAAAGATTATGGCTTGAGGTATGTCATGGGTTTAGCAGCAGCAGTTATTTTTTTCTTTAAGCTGCTAAACCCATGACAAGGTATCACCAAATTATGGTTTGCTGCTCTCAGACCACAGACAGATCTTCCTCAATAAGAGGGTCACAAATCCAGGACTAATTCTCAGAAGAACTCAAGGACACCTGGAATCACAATGACTTTATTACAGTGGAAGGCAAAGTAAACTTCTCTTTTTCACATATTCTTTCATCTTCAAAAATCACCCTTTGTAATTTTGGAAAGTGATTAGATAATTTAGCTTAATGCTACACTTTCTCACACTCTTAAATACAGTTGTTCTAACAGAAGAATAAGAATTTATAATAGAGTTATAAATTTGAATATAGAGAGTAATGCATGCTGGAGTGAAATATGTAGGCAAGAAAGAAGATATTACCCAGAAGGGGCACTTCAGATAAACATTGGAACCAGTGTCTGGTTTTAAATGTAGTCAAATGATTCTGTTTGAAAGGCAATTCTGTTGCTTCAGAAATAATTTGCATTCTTTCATCATATAATGGGCAGAGACTGGAACAAATTTTCATAGTCATCATAGAAAATAGAACATGAATTATGTATACAGATTGCAAGAAAAAATATTCAACCATGGAAACATAATTAAACTTTTATATACTGAACAATTCTGTTAATATTAATTTTGAACATTTTGATATACATTTTTTAGCAACTACAGCTTAAATAACAAAAAAAATGCCTTTTTTTAATTCTTTGAAATGTTTATTTGTGTATATTTCATTTACCATGCATAACAACACTGTGCTTCTGGAGAGCAAATCGTTTCCAGGAAAACAATACTGATAGCACTGCAGTTTTGAGGAACCATCCTCACAACAAAACTTAGCAAACAAAACAAACAGAAAACCCCCAGAACTCCACCCTAGAACATTTTAGTTCATTTTTTTTGAAGTATTTCCAGTAGGCTTTAATTGAATATCAGGAAAATACTGGCTTGTTGGGTTGGTTTTTTTCAGTAAGAAGCTAAGATGCAATTCTGCTGCAGTGACACAAAAGAGAGATCTGCCATTGTCTTCACAGTGAGCAAAATGGGCTTTGTAATCTGAGATTCGAGACATTTTTAGAACATTCTTGTGAGATCCAGCTTGTTTTCTATTAAAACTAATGAAAAGACCCCTTCGCATTTTGCAGGAATTGGATCAGGCTCTCGCTGGTACAGGCTCTTCTATATATATAATTTAGATGCTGCTGTTGATGTTAGTGGGAGATGGGCTGCCAACCCAAAGGAGCTGTAGGAAGTGATGGATTTTTACAGAGGTAAGGCAGATTTAAATAATTGCCATGGCAAAGAGGAGTTAAGGGTTTTGTGAAACAACTGCAGCTTTGTAATGTTTTGAAAGGCTAGACTGTAACTTCTTTAGAAATTTACCTTTTCTGTAACAGTTGCATGAGAAAACACATGCATTAAGGTTCTCATTTTACAAGTCTCCTAGTGTGGAAGTGCTCCTTACTGCATTTCTGTATGGGACCTACACTCATATCATTTGCTGCTGGGCTACTCCAGCCTCCTACTAATTTAAACTATAATACATAGTTGTAGAACAAGATCTAATGTAGAACTGAATCAGGCTCTGTGTGTCAGTACTTAAGTCTCGCAGGATGATCTTAGTTGTAGATCAGCCTGTATTATGAAGTTTCTCCCACCACTTTTTGTGTAGCTGTCACTATTTTGATTTGCATAGTGTGATTGCTACAGGAAAAAGTGTGGAAAGAAATGAGCATTTGAGGCAGCTGATACTTTATGGGTTAATGCTGTATCCACAGTACCTCACTAAGACCATGAGGGAACTAATGGAGAGGACTGAAAAGCAGTCATATAGGCCTGGATGATAAGAAATGCCCAGATGCCATCCTGATGCACCTGATGGAGCAGGTTTGCTTGAAAGAAACTTGGATCAAAAGAAAACCTACTTATGACCCCTCTGCATCCATGGCAGATGCTTCTATTTCTGGGGATCTTCCCCTTTGGCCAAACTAGTCATGGTGTACTAGTCATGGGGTACAGCCCATGTGACAGTAGAGGACTCTATGTATGGTTTCCTTGAGAAAGTAAGCAGGGTCTGCCTCAAGCTGTGATGGCCTACAGATATCAATTAACAAAGCCCAGTAATTGGTATCACCGTTCTTTTACAGAGCAGTAAGTAGGCCAGTTCTGGACAGTATTTGTTCTATTAAACTCTGCTTATCATGCACATTTTTTAGCAGGTAAAATCACCTTGTCAGTACATGGATCATTGTTTAGATACTTAGAAATGACTGCAGTGCAACTAACGTGGTTCTGAGACATAAGTACCCATCTACTATGCATTTAAAGTTATGAAGCATTGCAAGTGTTACAAAAAACACTAATAATCTTTTGTATTAAGGTATTATGGCTACCCATGAATCTCAGCTTCTACTTGTCATGCTGATCACAAGATCCCATTTGTTCTTTATTCAAGAACAGGGGGGTTTACTCAAGGCTGTTTTTTCCAGTGGTTTCTTTGCCTTCTTATCTAAGCTTTCTGTGGGCTGAGGAACCTTTTCCACTATGGCTGCCTTTCCACCAGTCTTCTTTGCTGCTCGCTGGTTGCTTTTTGTATCCTTTTCTTTTTCCACAGGGCAGATTTCATTTGTGTCAGGTGTCTCTTTTGTAGCAGCAGTTTCTTCTACAAGTAATAAAATTTCCCTTCATTTACTATGCTCAGCAACACAGAGATATGTAGAATAAGTTTTGCTTTCATATTGGTTATGACCTTATCATGTTCTTTTCCTCTTCTCATACCCATATAGAGAGATTCAGTATCACAAATAATGTTAATACATTTTACAGTCTTTATGGTCTTTAATTAAAAAGACATGTAAAGAATTGTTTCTCACGTAACTGACCTAATTTACAGGACTGCTCAGAAATGTCTAGGTTACTCATATCAGTAAGGCATGAGAGGAAAGAAATGTGTTTAAAGATTTGTTCTACCCTTAAGAACAGAAAGGGGAGGGGAATAGAGTATAAAATATTCTGTCAGCAATGACATAACATGTATACACAGAAAAAATACTTAGGCAAAAATATGTAAAACAGATGTTCTGATAATGTTGGAATTTAAGCCTTATTTGGAGCTAAAATGCTGTACATGAGCGACTTGCAGTTGTGCAGAGTAAATCAATGTCCAAGTACCAATTATATAGTAAAAGTCTAAAGGAACAGTACAATTCTGTGATGTATAAGAATGCTGACACACCAGAGAGCTTTTCATTTTCTACCCTTTCTCTAAATTGGACAAAAGAAACGGTCACCCATAATTCCTACTTTACCTTTCAATGTGGACATAAACCAAAGAGAATAATTGATTAATCTCAAATACTAGCTCTACAATCAGTGTTTTCTAAAACACTACGGCATTTAGGGCCCCTTAATTAGCAAGGCCCTTTTTGGTTTTGGGTTTGAGGGTTTTTTTTGTGGTCAAATATCTAGCTGTTGAAGTAAGTCTCACTTTGGAAAATAACACCATCTGTGTATATATAAATGCTCAGGAGGTCTTTCTTCTGCATCCAGGAATTTAAAAGTATTTCTTATGGCTTAAAAAACTTTTATCAGCCAGGTGAGCCAAGATGAGAACTCACAGCCCAGTAGAAAGGTGATTTAAAAGTACTGATTTAAATGTCTTTCACTGAGATTTACCTTTGCTTTTGTTGTTGACTAAGAACAGACATACTGTAAATTTGAATGTTTGAGATCTGAGAAATATCCATTGGCACAGACTATTAACTGTATGTTTACCAGCTTGTTCATTGGAGTAGAGGACCATTAAGATAAAGTGTTCTTACCTTTCTTTCCCCCTTCCTTCCGTTTGCTTCCAGTCATCATCTTTTTCTTTTTATACCCAGTTGCATTATTTTGATCGTGTCCCTGGACTGTGTCAGTCTGTCCTGACACAGAAATCACGATCACCTGAAGCAAAGCAAGAACAAGAAGGGCGCAAGCGAAAAATGCGGATGCATCACAAATTCAGTTTGAAACCACCACAACAGAATCCCTGACAGGAATGTCTAGAAGCAGCTATTACTCTCTAACTTTCAGAGATTGAAACACGCATCTTCCAAAGCAAAGAGAAGTAGAATCCAGGCTGTTATCTGAGAAATGTCCCACTTGTATTCCCTCACAATTCTCCCAAAAGGAGGGATGCAGGAAGACATATTTTTGAAGTAGTAGTAATAAACTGCTGCCAAAATGCAATCATTATTAAAAATATGCTAATACTAAGTAATAAACATAAGTTGTCAGGTATTGTGAAGAGCAAGTCATAATCTTGTTTGCATTGTGGAGGATGGAAGAGGTGTGATACTTGGTTTTAAGGTATATGTTGTCCTGGCACCAAGATGGAGAGACCTGCTTATCATCCTTGAATTGGCTTCATGTCATACTAAGCAAAATTATCAGTTAACTGTATGTTAGTTCTTTAAACTCAGAAGAATCTTGCTGTTTCTCAAGTTGCAGATATTCCCATAATTGTATCTTGAAATTTTAGAGTTAAGCTGTTTGATCAGCTGCTGTGACTAGTCTGAACTTTTTTAATAACAGGTATGGATTCATTAATGTATGTAATTACACACTCGAACCTTAAAATTGCAGTAATGTCATCGAGCTTGATATTTGAGTTTTAACTATTTTAGGAGATAAGTGAAATGCCGAAAACACATTAGTTTTACATCATTTCATGTTAAAAATCCCTGTGATGTGAAATCTATCCTGGAAGTTCATCTATACCAGATAAACTTAACATCCTCCTTGAAACCAGTGGAACTGGTCATGCATGAAGTTAAGCACAAGCTAACATGTTTTGGTAAGTTATAAATCATAAATCTGATCTAAATCTGGATTTTTACCTTTTTTTTAATTATTAAGATCATAAACTCAGCTGTTTATAGAAAGTGATTTAAAAAACTATTTTAAAACTGCAAAAATTGCCCCTTTCACCATTGAGGACTGGTTTTAATCATTACTTGAGAATTCCCTCATGCTTCCACTTTGCCTTTTACATTACCTGACACTAAACTTCACATGGCAAGGGTTTAAAATGAAGACAGAAAGTATGTGGAAGGTCACACAGAGATCATGCTTATACTGAAAACATACACATTAGTTTTTTAGATTTTGATGTGAAGAGTTGTGCTCTTCTAAGACTAATAATGAAGAGAGTTATTAATACGGGACTTTTCTAATTAGCAATTGGGCTGATGACTGCTTCTGATCATATATATCTATTCTGTAACATGTATATATTGTACATATGTCTAGTAGAATGGACATACATGTACGTTCTGTTGTTTCTCCTCATCTAATAATGATCAATGGCATTGTGTGTTCACAGATCTGGACAAATGGGGTTTTTTTTGGTCTGAAGCATTTTTATCTGAAAAAAAAAAAACAACCTACTTTTTTGTTACGCTCCAGTGAAGATTCTTTTTGTAGCTTTAAAACATCTTGACAAAATGTGTTATTTCTGATCTCCAGTGTTAAGTTTGGATTAATTTAACTGAGGTCTCAGTCTAACAAAATACTTACCTGGCACCTTTCTATAAAAATTCATAACCATTAACTGAATGAACTGAATGAATGAACTGGATCAGATGATACTATTGCTGTGTCTAGAGGTGCAAAAATACCTTATTGAGACATGACGTAGTGAAAGTCCAGACAGATAGGTGTGAAGAGGTGCCATTGTGGGTTTTGTCGTGAGCAGTGAGTGAAGATTAACAGCCATCTAAAGGGAAACTAGAGGTAATTACAGTGGTGAAAACATTAAGACACTAAAATATTGTGCACAACTACCAGAACTGTGACTAGTAAAACAAGACACAGTGAAACAAGCTTGTGATGGAAGGAAAGAAGTGAATTCAGTTTATTTGTGAACACAGAGGAGAGTTCATACATTTTTGCAGACACACACACACACGTTAATATTCTTGCCTCCTAAGCATAATTTCTGTTACAGTACTTTTACCCCAATTGGGCGGATTAAACAATATTTATGGATGAAAATGACATCCATACTAAGGCCTCTGTAGATTAACACAGCAATACAAAGGGGCCTTAATGTAGACAAAAAACAGCACTAATTTCTCCATGATTTTATTCTGTAACACATTCCATCTATGCTACTTTACCAATGTTGGAACAAACCTAAACTGATGCTCAAAAATTCTTCAATCATTTTTTATCTTTCCATCTACCTCATCTATTGCGTCCATTAAAACTATTCTTTGCCCTTTCCATTTTTGTTGTAGGGTAAAATGCCCAGGAAGAGGATCAAATGGCAGACCTGTGTGTACAAACAGCATTCATTTGGACTGACTGAAGATGCCACAGTTAGGTTCTGTGAGGTTAGCAGGAAGAAAATATTAAGGTAAGGCCCTGTTTTCCCTGGCACAATTAAGCATGTTAGAAACAAAAGTGAAGTGGATGGAAAAATCCAGGGCTGCTTGCTAAAGCAGAAAGCTATTTACACACACAGATTATGTCACCCTATCATCCTATCATCTCCCCCAGACTTCTGTTTTCTAATCTTAAATTCATGCTTTTGTTTTCTTATCTTCTTTTTTCTCTTCCTCAGACTGTCTCTCTTCCTCAGGTATGTACACACTTACGGTGACGTCGCTGATCTCTGTGCCATACTTGTTCTTCACCACAATGGAGTATTTCCCAGAGTCAAGTGTTGACACACTGGAGATGGTAAAGCTGACGTTTTTTCCAGATTCAAATTTCAGGATGCAATTAGCATCTGATACAAATGATTTTTCGTTCTTCAGCCATGACACCTCTGGGGTAGGATCTCCCCAGACGGTGCAAGAAAGATTAAGTGCCTATAGAAGAAGTACAAAGTGATTGTAAGTCAATCAGTAAATATCTGCTGTGATTCTTGATACCTGACTCTCCAAATGTTCCAACTCCCCATTTAGCTTCCTGCTTTTAGTAAACAGATGTGTATTATCATCAGTAATCAATAACTTTTGTCAGTTTTCTGTATCATAAACAAGTAAGGAACTCAGTTAATTCATGAACTCCATTAAAACCTTTAAATATTTCATGGATCTTCTTTGCTATCATAATCATCAGTAGAGCTTTCCCCGTGCGTACTGTTTAATATAAAATCAGATGTTATTGGCATTTGCATGCTAGACCTGAAATGAGAATTTGAGGAACTGTCAGATGGATTTGTTCATGTTAAGCTCACTATGTGTTTACCTCAGAAGTAAAGAAAATGTGCCTGCATTTTTAAATAACTAAGAACAAAGTGTCCCTGGGCTATATTGTTTAATTTAGAAACTTCTTAAGCTATGCCTGACAGCTCTTCCAACAGACTTGTTTTATGCAGTCCTGTAAAACTGTTCTTAACAGAAATCAATACAGGCTTTACCCTTTCTTTGGTGTTCATATAAGTATTTCCCTTTAATGTTAGTAATGTTCTGAAGGACTGGATTCAGTCCCATTAGACTGAAGGAAGTATCTTCATTTTGTTGGCCCGTATAGGCTGTCATGATAAAATCTACTATGAAAAATCTATTGAACAGACTTCACCTCTCAATTCACCTCTCTGCCTCTTATCTGGTAGTGTGATGGTGGAAGATGGGATGGAAGAGAGACAGGCAGGAGGCTGCTGAAATGAGCAGGTAGAAAAAATGGATACCTCTGTAAAAAAGAAAGATTTTTTGTACCTCTGAGAACAAAATGAAAGTCAAATAAATCCCACATGTCTTTCCTCCATCAACATGTAAGTCTTGGTAACGAAGGAAAGACAGATTCCAAGTGGAAGGTGGTTACAGCAGGGTGGAAATGGCCTACATCTGATTTCCTGCAGCACCTACAGATGGTGACCATGTGGGGCTGTTGACTGCCTCCTCTCAAAGCCCTCTGGTGTGAATGTGAATGTGGTTTGGATTGCCATATCAGTCCATCTTTTTTAAAAAACAAGAGAAAAACGAGGTTTTACATTTCCTCCTCTGCCTTATCACTTGATACAAACATGACCTCAGCCTCAGCCAAGCATTGCATATGGGCCCCTCCATGTGCTTAGTATGTTTTTATTGTCTTTTGCTTCTCTAGCAGGCAAAAGATTACCATTGAGTGGCCCCAGTTGCCACTCCAAGATGCTAATGAGCTGCTGTCAATCTCCAGACAACATTACTAGTGGCATCATTCAAATCCTGGGTGTTTGAAGTGATGTCAGTACTCCTTAATTCAAAGAGATTCAAGCAGCAATGATAACTGTTCTAAATCATCCCTTAAAATAGCTGCATTTTGCTTAGCCTTGCATCACTAGCTCCTGTTTGACATCAGTGCTCCTCTTGATGTTCCCAGCTCTTACTGTTTACTTACCAGCTACTAATGTGCTGAGATGTATCTTATCATTCACTACGTAGATGGTGAAGTCTTTGGTTTTCTGGAAGGTAATCCTATGATTATGGAACCTTAGCCAAGGAGAAGTGATTGCCCACTGTGACTGCTCTTATCTGTTTCAGATTTTCTCATCTTTGGGCAGGATATTGTCTTTGCTCATGTATATCTTTATTACTCATATTACTCATATATTACTGATTATAATGCTGCATTTCACCTGAAATCCTTATCCTGGTACAGAAAGAGTGCCCTGTACTCCCGTGAGAAGAGGCACTTTTCCCCTTCAAGATAATCCCCTTTTTCCAGTACTTGTCTGGCTCTAATGGTTGTCTGGGGTAGGGGAGTGGAAAAAATGGCTGGAAACCTGTCAAGTTGTTGTGGTTAGTGATGAAATCTGTGAGGAAATCTGATGTATCTGAAAAATGCTGGGCAAGAAAACCCCATCTCTTTGAGATGGGTCTTAGTGTTTCAGAGCTCCACACAGGAGTTCCCATAGCAAGTCTGGACCTGGGTTGCTGAGGCACATGCCCTTGAAGAAACCAGCAAGTCCAGACTCTTTGTGCCGCCCACTACCTTTTTGGCCTTTCACTGCAGATTATCATGAGTAATACAGGTGGCAGAGGGAAATGTATCGCTATTCCTCTTGCATATTAGCACAAACTTACATTCATGGGTGGTTTGTGCCAAGATATGTGCTGGTTTTGGCTGGGATAGAGTTCGATTTTCTTCACAGTAGCTGGTATGGGGTTATGTTTTGGAGTCATACTGCAAACAATATTGATAATACAGAGATGTTTTTGTTGTTGCTGAGCAGTGTTTACACAGAGTCAAGGCCTTTTCTGCTCCTGACACCACCCCACCAGCGAGCAGACTGGGAGCACAAGAAGCTGGGAGGGGACACAGCCAGGACACCTGGCCCCAACTGACCACAAGATATCCCATATTGTATGGCCTCATGCTCAGCATATAGAGCTCGGAGAAGAAGAAAAAGGGGGTGACGTTTGGAGTGATGGTATTCGTCTTTCCAAGTAACCATTATGTGCGATGCGGCCCTGCTGTCCTAGAGATGGCTGAACACCTGCTTGACCATGGGAAGTTGTGAAATGAATACTTTGTTTTGCTTTACTTGCACATGCAGCTTTTGCTCTATGTGTTAAACTGTCTGTATCTCAACCCATGAGTTTTCTTACTTTTACTCTGCTGATTCTGTCCTCCAGCCTACAGGGGGAGGGGAATGAGCAAGCGGCTGTGTGGGGCTTAGTTGCCAGCTAAGGTTAAACCATTACAGATGCCAGTGAGTGCATTGAAGCAGCTCAGTCAGAGGAGCCTGCTGCCTTCTTCCAGCCTACCTGAGAGGGCACTTACCCCTGGCAGAAAAGTAGAATGGGGAGTTCGTGGACAGAAGAGTATAAGATGTTGCCCGTAGGTCTAAAAGTGCCGGTCAGAATCCTTAGCATCTCCTTTTAAAAATAAAACCCCTTTACTCATTTACAGGCCTTCGTGAAAAGAGCCACTTTGGTTAATTTGGCTGGCTGTACGCAAAACTTATGCTAGTATTCTCTATCAGGTCAAATTCCTAATATGAGCTGACACTTAGCCTTTTCCAAATATACCGCACTGCTGAAGAGCATTTATGTCTGTCAGTGGAAGCTTCTTAGGCCATCTGGAACACTGTTTGATTAACACTGGGTAAACACTGGTTTGTTCGTTCTCACACGTACCCTTCAGCTCACATGCAGAAAGCTAATAAATAGCATCACAGTCATGGTATTAAGTTTGAGATATGCATATGCTTGGAAGTTCAGCCTAGGGATACCAGTCTGTTCATATAACTGTAGTTATGGCTGCACTGGTATTTAGAATCAAAGCTTGCAATTGACAGTCCTCTGCTACCTATTTCTTCCTTTTTCAAAATCCTTGATAACTGTGTAATTTGCATGCATTACACAACAGAGAACTGCATTCTCCTTTCTTCGGCATATTTGCAAACAATAGAAGATGAGCCTACACCAGCCAAGAAAGCACTTTTTTCCCTGATCATTCTCTGTCCTACTCTGATTATCAAAATGATCATCTCTCAATCCAGAAACATAAGGTCAAGGAAATTTGTCTTGAGTTCTCAGAGTTTTTCTGTCATTTGTTCAAACATTTACAAATGTTCTTGCTGTGAAGGACAATGTGTGCCTGGGTAAGACTCTGCAATTCAGTTTTTACAAATTCTCTTTTATAAAAGAGAGTTCACATTTTGCTTTCATGAGCCCATACTCAACTTCATATGAACTCTCTTTTGGCAGAAAGCTTAAAACTGGTAATGACTACCCAAATTTATCCCCTGCCAAAGCAATATGAGAGTCTCATTTCCAAGCGTGAGCACAATTAGTGCTCCAAGCATGAGCACCATTAGCTGCGAATCTGCAAATTCATTCTGTTTCTTTGTGTCTTCTACCTACAGTTATAATGCTCATGACTCCTTCTTACTTCTTACAGCATTTCCCAAACTGCTAAATCCCTTAATAAAAGGTTTAATCAAATGTTATTTCATTTTGTAATGCCAACTTACTTAATTTTCCCAGAACTGCTGCAGTCTACTACCTGCTGGCCATGATGTATCTCACATTGTTAAGTGATTCAGGCCAACCTTCTAGATTCTTTACACTCCTGCTCAGCTTGTAATCAAATACTTTTTACCAAGATGACTTATTGCCAGATAAAGCCAGAAACATCAGGAAGCTGCCTTACTGTAGTTGTCATGTTACAGGTTTTCAATGACATTCACGTGCCCTATTTCAATGTTCACACTTATTGTAAAGAGGAACTGGCTAGTGGGAAGTGAACAGACGGCACTTCTTGGTCTCACTGCTGTTAAGCAGCAGCTTGTAAAACCAGTGTGCTGGGAAAAGGTTGCAAGATTGAGAACTGACTTTCTGGGTCATCTGTTCTGTGCTCAAGCACCAATGTAGCTGTGTTCCTCCGGGAGTACCTCACAAGAATCTTTCAGCTAAACGCTGTTAATATAATCAAGTGTAACACCAATGACTTCGTTCGACTTCCTTCTTGTTTACCCTTATGAAACAGAGAAAACTCTCTCCTTTTATCTGGACAAGAGTTGATTTATTACTAATACTTGGTTTACTATTTTTACACAGTTTAAAAGCCAGCCTTGAGGGGTGTAATTATCTTGCCACACTGCAAGAAAGTTAACTGCAAATGACACAGGATGACTAGCTAGCTGGTAGCAAAAGGAATTAAGCTTCCCTGATACCCTGTTATAAAAGAAAATCTAACTGTGAAACCTGTGCATGAATTTTTAAAGAGCTTTAGGTTATATAAGGAGTTTTAGTCTCAACTCATATTGTCTTCTCACTTTTATTTCATGCTTAAGAAAAGACACTGCCCTGAATACATAAACCCATCTGTGCAGGACTGTTTAATTATGTACAGAAGGCTGGCGATGAATAAATAATGTAGCAGATTAAAAAAAAAAAAAAAAGATAATATTTTCCCATTATTGAAAAGCATTCAAGCCTGTTGTGTAAAGCTTCAGTTAATTTACTGTACCTTGCCCTCCTGAATGGTGACAACATCAGGCAAACCTCCGACGACCCGTGCGCGATCTGGAAATAAACGTAATTTTCTTTACTGTCTCAAAATCAGCTATGTCCCAGATTCTGTTTCCCTGTAGTTCTTTCCTTTTATCTTATTTATGTACAAATTGTTTCTAATGTGTCCGCTAGCAGAAAGCTATTCAGCATTTTTAGCACACACCATTTGGACTTAAGAAAACACTGAAAACACAGTAAAAGATGTGTTAATAGCTGGTGTCAATCACTTTACAGAGGGGGACTAAAGAACATGTCGTGTTATGCAGAATTTGCTATCAATTCAATGTTACTTCTGATTGCACAAAAGAAATCTGAATTTTTAAGATCCGGTACTCTAAATTTTTAGTGTCATAAACTAAAAATATGTTTCCAAAAGGAAATGAATGACACTTAATGAAGTGGCTTAGATGAGGTTTTAATCTAAATGCAAATACAGACTTCAGTCTTGATGACAACAGTGAAATTCCACCACTTTGTGCATATCTGTTTGTAAATGAGGTTGATATGTGCTCTAGTTTTAAGCTCAGAGTCCCATATGAATCTTACACAAATACAAATAAGCAGATCATATGCCGGCTTTGGTGCACTTATTCTGGAATATGGATTTTGTTCATTATATGTCTTGGAGGAGCCTGGCAGAGGAAGGAAATGACTACACAGAATGTTCCTTTCTGATATATTCTGTAAAAGATGTGCTCTGGAGTAAAGAGATAGCAACCTTATGAGACCAAAACCAGGACTGCGTTATGTCACTTGGCATGCCAGCCCCTTATAAATGGTCCAGGGTTAGAAATGAAATGTCCAGGGCAAGGCTGTTACTGACCCCTCTGCACTGTCTCAGCTGGGACATGTAGAGATCACTGTATATAGCCAAGCCCTGCTCTATGTGGAGTATATATCCAGGATGAATTAGCTCAGATCTCTGCACATTTTTCTCCAATAACTTTTCAAATTTGAGTTTTTATACATGTCTGAAAGTCATCTGCAGTGGGAGAATTCTCTGATGTGTTAGATTTTTTTCTATGTATTTTTCTGTAAATAGGGAGAATATTGAGCTTAATTCAGATTGATTTCTAATTATTTACTCCTTAAGTAATTAATACCTACATTTGTTTTAATAGCTATATTGGAATTGACACACAGGGAGAAGTATGAAGAGATTCAGGGATCTGTGTTTAGGCATCTGTGTTATGCAAAAGCTACTGCTGTTTTCTTACCCATTTCTGTATGTAATGCAGGCACTTGACATTTTAGGTAGTTCAAAACTAGCTAAGTTATTTCCTCCATCTTTGTAAACAAAGTGACTTTTGGGCAGAGGACATGTATGAGAGATCTCAGCAACAAAGCTAATTTTTAGAGCATACTAACTGATAATGAGAACAGGAGCTTAGACAGGAAAAATCAATATAACCTACAACTATAATGTGATGAGCTACGATTGGCACCAATGTTAAATGACTAAAAATTTGCTTTAGTTGTTTCTCCCTCGTATAAGGTCAAACTCATTTTAGGATGATCACATGCACATAGGCATGTATACATGCCCTCTCTTTCCCAACACACAGTCTTCCTGGAGAGGAAGAAAATCTTCATAAACAGTTTATGGCAAACATTGTCAAAGAAGGCCCACTTACTTTTCTCTGCAATTAAAGCTTGCCTAGAGTTGAAAGAAACAAAAAAATGAAAGTTCAATTTCAGTTAAAGATTACTTAGAGCGATTTAAATATAGCTTATCTTTTCAATCACCTTTAATCTGTTAAGGAAAGTCTCATCATTTGGCAATACTGCTTTTTTTTTTTCCATTACCTATTACATAACAGTTGCAGCAAAGAAGTCACATGCAAAACTCCTACAGGCTTCTGTAGGGCTAATGTTTGTTTTATAGGATATAGTTAGCTCCATCACAAAACAAACAAATGGTATGGCTACCATTACAGTATTTAGATGGCATAATACTTACTTCAATGACTGGAACTCAGCAACGGCATCATCAAATGCTTTGTAAAAAGAAAAGTTGGTTTTAAAGTCAATTCAGAGATAAATCATCACCAGTTTAAATTAGCAATGTAAAAAAAAAATTAAAATGTGACATCATTAAAGATATAATAGTGGATGGATGCATATGAATTGCATAAGCATTAAAATACTGAATTGTTCAACTAATAAAGGCCATCCTGTATAAGGCAGCTATTTTATATATATATATATATATATATATATATATATAAATGCATAAGCACACTTTTTTTTCTTCTAAAAGTCAGGCTTTAAGACAAACAAGTAGCAGGAGAGAAATAGGCTGAAGTAATTTCACAAAAGAGAGAAAGAAACCCACAATTCACCACCTAAATAACAGCTTATAGCAGTGGTCTCCCAAACGTTTTTGGCTGTACACCCCTAGCTAACACTTTTTTGAGTATGCATCCACAATATATGTATATTTATTTACAAATTATGTAGATGTGCTATTGAAGTTCTCATATTTTCTTCCTGCACCCCAGCAGATCATCTTGCACGTACTCCACTTCAGAGAACACTGTCTTACGGAATACAAGCTACCTCTTTTTCCCAACTGCTCTGAAGTGTCACACTGATGGCCATCAAACAGCAAACTGTTGTCTCCTTTGTTAATTCAGGCTAAGCTACCATCATTGGAGAGGTCAGCCTCTCCCCCTTGAAATGGAAGAAGTCATCTCTTTTCTCAGAAAGTGGAGATAGAGTACAGAAGAAGCAACATGGAGACGATTATAAGGTTATTGCCGTTACAGCTTGCAGACCCTAAGTGAAGCTTCAGGGCTGGGAATGACTGGGGATGGAAACTCAGCAGTTTGGAAGGAGTTAATCTGTTCCTTAGGATCTGAGATGTCTCTCAGAGTAAAAGCTTCCAACAGTCAATCCAAATAATTTTAGTTGTTTCTCTAACAGTCCTTCATCACTGTCATGGGTTCAGCAGCAGCAGTCATTTTTCATTAAGTAGTAGCTGGTGAGCACTCTGTTTTGGATTTTTTCGGTTTGGGAGCAGTGCTGATAACACCAGTGTTTATAGTTATGGCTTGGAGTGTTTAGGCTGGCCAAGGACTTTCGGAGTT
>JASSUY010035389.1:7322-20102 GCA_032466535.1 Forpus xanthops
ATGGGAATGGTGCAGGAACCTCCTATGGAGCGGTGCAGGAACCTCCTATGGGAATGGTGCAGGAACCTCCTATGGAGAGGTACAGGAACTTCCTATGGGAATGGTTCGGGAACCTCCTATGGAGCGGTGCAGGAACCTCCTATGGGAATGGTGCAGGAACCTCCTATGGGAATGGTGTGGGAACCTCCTATGGAGCGGTGCAGGAACCTCCTATGGGAATGGTGCAGGAACCTCCCATGGAGCGGTGCAGGAACCTCCTATGGAGCGGTGCAGGAACCTCCTATGGAGTGGTGCAGGAACCTCCTGGTCCGCTCCTTCTCTTTGAGTCTCCATTTTATTTTTCTTAAACATTTATGTCTACCGTGCACTAACTATAAAGATCAGTTTAGGATGACTGCCAAGAACATCTCCGTGGTGCCTTGTGGGTAACTCCCTGTGAATTACCATAAAAGCCATAGTGCCTCGGCTGCTGTGGCAGTTGTGAGGATGCCAGGCGGAATGCTCTGTATTTAAAATTCAGATGAATGTGTAATGCTGTGTCTGGGTTGCAGCAGCTTGTGGCGTTTCTGGTGGCCCTGCACTGCGCGCTGCTGCACTCGCTCTTCCTTTTCAGCGTTGCCTTATGCTCTCGCAGCGTGGTGGAAGGCAACAGGTAGAGAACGGTGAGCTGGCCATGCTGGGAGGGAGAGCGGTTTCTGATAGCTTCCTCCCAGGAGGGACGAACCTCCTGCTTCCATTGAGCCAGAGGCAATATTTCACTTAGGGGAAAAGCCGCTCCATAACCCTTCCCCTCCACATCCTGCTGGAATGCCGTCCTGTTTCCGAGCACGCTCTGTTCTGGGTGTGCTGAATGCCAGGACCCGAACTCCCTCGAGCAGATGAACCCTGGGTTTTCCTGATGTTTGATGGAGCCTATGCGAGGGGGTACCTCACTGCTGTGCTGGAGGAGGCTGTGACTCTCTTGCAGGTGAGTAGGTTGGTGGTGCTGGTTGGTGATGCTGGTTAGTGGTGCTGGTTGGTGATTCTGGTTAGTGGTGTGGGTTGGTGATTCTGGTTGGTGATTCTGGTTAGTGGTGTGGGTTGGTGATGCTGGTTGGTGATTCTGGTTAGTGGTGTGGGTTGGTGATGCTGGTTGGTGATTCTGGTTAGTGGTGTGGGTTGGTGGTGCTGGTTAGTAGTGCTGGTTGGTGGTGCCGGATTGGTGATGCTGGCTAGTGGTGCAGTTTAGTGATGCTGGTTAGTGATGCTGGTTGGTGGTGCCGGATTGGTGATGCTGCTTGGTGGTGCCGGGTTAGTGATGCTGCTTGGTGGTGCTGGGTTAGTGATGCTGCTTGGTGGTGCCGGGTTAGTGATGCTGGTTGGTGGTGCCAGGTTAGTGGTGCTGCTCCCCTAAGTGCCCTTGGAAATCAAAGTGCTTTTCTTTACCCGTTGCTGCTGTTCTCCCTCCAGCCAAGGTGACCTCTAGGCTCCGAAGCAGAGCCGCGGCACAGGGACCACTGTGCTCCATGCTGGTGCTTGGCAGAAGGTGTTGCTGATCTGGGCATGATGGATCATTTCATTTAAATTTCCCTGAAAGATGATATTCCTCCCGGTGTCAGTGCCCACCTTCATTACAGCTGCCTGATACACATCTCTAATCAGAGAGCCATCGCTCTGCCCGGCCAGAAACCGCCTGGCTGTAATGAACACGCTTTGGGAGGCAGGAGAGGGTGTCTCAGGGATGTGTTCCTGCTCTCCCACCCCTGCCCGTGGGTGGGAATTGCTTGTCTGGCTGAGAAACAAGGCAAGAAGTAAAGCTGTTTTCCCACCGGTATGGTGGTGGTATCCGTGTGTGGCTGTGGCTGTTCAGGGCTCTAAAATGGTGGTGCGTCAGGTGTCAGGGCCCTGTAAGTAGCCCAGAGGGCTTTCTTGCGCAGGGATTTTGCCATGTAGGGTTCAGAGGAGTTTTACCCTTCTCCCTGCATGTCCCGAGCGAGCCTGGAGCAGTTTGACCATCAGCAGGCAGGGCTGGAGTGTTCATCTGTGCAGCAGCAGGAGATGGTGCTGCTGCTCCCGCGTGCCGTTGGGACTGCCTGCTTCAGCAAGGAGAGTCATTGGCTCATCATCCCCTGAGCCCCTTTCGGGAAGGACCCTGGGAGTTCTGGGGAACCGGCTCCTGATCGTCTTTGGGGTTCTGAGCTCCAGCATCACAATCCCAGTGATGGGCGTCCCCAGAAGCCCTGTACAGACCTGAGCTCCTGCGCTGCTCTTCTGCACCTCCTCTTCTGCCTCCGCTTCCTCTGCTGCATTTGACCCAGAACAAGCTGCATTCTCCTCTGGTTTGGGATTTCCTGTCACCTCTGCTCCTGCCTGGGATCCAAGCTCTGAGACTCACAGCTGGTGTCTGTCCTATTGCAAAACTTGTCAGGAGGAGGAGAATCCCCCCCAGATTTGGAGCCTCTGGACACTGCCCATCTGTAACATCTGCACGCCCTGGCTCTGCTTCCAGCCCCGTTCCGAGTCCCGAGGACGGCAAACCGAGTGAGTTCCCCACTCGCTCCTTCCTGGAAGGACTTGTTGCAACGTGCTGATAAGAAGATTTAGTTTTTCCAGCTCAAAGCAGTACTTGGCACCCTTGGAGGATGAGGATGAAGCCACTCTCGTGCCCGAGTGGAGCTGGGTGCAGGGGAGGAGGTGGCGGCGAGGTCTGAGGACAAGCCACCATCACTGCATGTCCTCCCGATGTGATCCTCAGGGAGGATGAGGAGGACACTCCAGCAGCCCCATCACCTTTCTGTGCCTCAGTTTTAGACCTGCAGACCTTGCCTGGTGCTGAGGGATGGGGCATCAATGGCATTTCTGGCCCCTGGGGCTGCTCATGGGCTTCATGCCCTAAAGGCTTTGCTGCTGGTCCCTGTAAGGAGATCCTAGAGAGGCTTGTTTGGGTTCTGAGAGCGGCCACGGGCCTCCAGTGCAGTTGGCAGGGCAAGGAGGTGGAGTTTGGGCTGGGTGAGGAGAAGATGAAGAGAGGAGATGCAGTTTTCATGCCTCAGAGTGCGTTTGCAGCTGACAGGGGCCTTCCTGGCCGAGGTGTGTGCACAGAGGTGTGCATGAGGACTCACCTGGGCCATTGTCCCCACTGTCCTACTCATCCCGTGCTTTGTTACTGGGCTGTCCCCCTTGACGGGAGGCATGGTTGGGTCTCTGCTCGGTGCCCAGGGAAGGTGGGGGACTGAGTGGTGAAGTGGTAGAGAGGGTGTGCATGTCACATCTGCGCCGGCTTTGGTGCCTTTCTGAAGCGGTGAGCCTGCCACATGCAGGCACTGTCAAGTGCTGGAGACATGGCAGTGTCCAAGGCCGGGTTGGAAGGGGCTTGGAGCAAAGTGCTCTACGTGAGGTGTCCCTGCCCGCCGCAGGGGTCGGAACTGGAGGATTTTAAAGGCCTTTTCCAGCCAATCCGTTCCATGGTTCCATGCTTGCTCACAGTGTTTGTCTTGTTTCTGTTTTCTCCACATGTTCGGAGGCAAACCGGGGCAGCATTCCTGCTCTGCCCTCCCCGCGGCTGGGACCACGAGTCATCTGGGAAGCATGGCAAGTGTGGGAAGTGGCTGTTGCTCTCTCACATGGTACCTGCTGTGCTCTGGGATGGCGTTGGCATCTGGGGCAGCACCAGCCCGGTGTGGGCTCCCACGCCGCATCGCATCGCCGTGCAGCTCATCTGCTGCTGGCAATTGACCACCACTGAGCAGTGCCTGCAGTGCTGGTGGCTCTGGGCTCGAGCAGACACAGCCCTCCCACCTCCATAGCTCACATAGCTGGGCTGTGCGCCACGGTGTCCTGCTCTGCCTCACCTCCGGCTCCAGCCGCTCCGTTACTCCATGTTCCAGCACTGAACTCACCGAGGGGAGGTCTCAGGTTCCCTCCTGGCTGGAGCAGAGCCCGGAGCTCGCTCCTGCCCTGCAGTGTGTCCCTGTGTCTGCTCATGGCTCCTGCTGTGCTGGGTGCCCTGAGCACTGCCTGTGGGATAACACAGCAGAATCCTCCCTGGATGTGCCTGGGGCATCCCTGCCGCCAGACCCAGCTCAGGGCACTGTTACATGGTTCAGCATGTGCTGGAGCTTTCCCTGTGCCTGGAGGGATGCAAATGGATTCTTTTGGGACATGGAAGTGTGGTGGAGAGAGTCTTAGGGGCCAAGGAGGGCAATAGGGCCTTGTTTGCAATGGTTCATGGGTGCTCATGCTCCAGCTCTGGGTGTAGCATCCTTCTGGGTGCTCATAGCACTGGGCTCATGGCCTCCTTGTCCCCAGCAGTGACAGTGGCCCCGTCTGCCCCATCACCCTTCCTTTAGGCTGAGCAGGGGGAGCTCTCAGAGGGCCTCTCCCAACCTTTCCAGCTCCATGGCCTCAGGTGCCACCAAGTGACACGGTGACATCTCACGTCATGAACGTCTTCACAGTTCGCACAGAAGAAGCCAATGGAAATGAAATGCTTTTTGTGTCCAACAGATTGGGTTTGTTAACCTGGAGCTTCCTCCCTCAAGTGGCAGAGCCCCTCTGCGGCAGGCGGCTGATGGGACAGGGTGGAAGGGATGCGGGGATGAGAGGAGGCAGTGGTGGTACACAGCAGCCTGAAACGTGCTGCTTTTCCAGTAGTGCATTTCTGAAGGTCCTTTTGGAGGAGATGGGTCTGAGCTTCAGGTGAGCAGCTCAACGTGTGCTCAGGACCTGCCTTTAAATAGCGTGCTGTGATCACAGAATCCCAGCCTGGTTTGGGTTGGAGGGACCGTAAAGCTCATCCATCCCAGCCATGGACAGGGACACGTTCCACCAGGGCAGGCTGCTCCAAGCCCTGTCCAGCCTGGCCTTGAACACTGCAGGGATGGGGCAGCCACATGAAAACCACTCTGCAAATATGCCTTGTGCCATGTCACACAGGGCATTGATCAGTTGGCAAATACAAGTCAAGTTGCACCTTGGTTCTAGAGCAACAATCTGGACTCTTACTGTAAAATATCTTGTATGTGTCTGTGTCTGTTTGGTGTCAGGTTATTGATGGTGTGCCTATGGCAGGTAGAAGATGCTCCCTTGGTGTCAGGTTATTGATGTGCCTATGGCAGGTAGAAGATGCTCCCTTGGTCCTTCCTGCCTTCCCCAGGTATTGGGAAGAAGCCGGTGCCCATTTCCTCTGCTCCTGGGCTCTGTTGGAGAGCTGTTCATAGCTGTACCTTGGAACAGCATCTCTCAGGGGCAGGATATCCTTGTGGCAGCTCGCAGCCTGTGTTGGCTGCAGGCTCTGGAAGACGCTCTCAGTGACCACAGAGAATGGAGATGGTGTTTCAAAGCACACACCAAAGGTCATCTGGAGGGGCCTACAGGATGGGGATATTGGGGCTGCCTCGTGTCGTTTCTGCTGGGGCTGTGAGACCTGAGAATGCCCTTCCCCTGAGAGATGTTGTTCCAAGGCACACCTATGCAGATGTGCTGTCCTTTGGATCTGTGCTCCCTCCAGCCAGCACAGCCCCACCAAGAGATCAGCACCAGGACACCCGCTGACCGCCCCGATGGTGTTTCCTCAGGAGGGCTGGTGGTTAAGGCTGGATTTGTGCATCGGCTGCTGGTGTTTCCTGTGCTCCAGGAGCAATCCCTTGGCAAGGCAAAGAGTGAATCCTGCATTGTCCTATGCAAGTAACTACAGGCATTGGAACAGGAGAGGAGCTTCAGCTCTGATGGGGATGCGGGCGCTGCGCTGGCCTCAGCTTGCTGCTGACCTCAGAGGGCTCCAGGAGGGCTCAGGGATGTGGGAAATGTCTTGTGGAAACCTCTAATCCCATCATTTCCCTTTCCCAGCTCTGAAGTGCAAGTGGGAGATGTGAACATGGCTTTCTCCTACTGGCTGAAGCCTTCCGCCGGGGTGCTGGTGCCATGATGTGTGTGGCACGTCCTTCTGGCTCCGCTGCCTTCATTTGAGGATTTGATGCATCCTGCTGTTTAAAAATAAATAGCTGGTTATTTTGAGCCAGGGAGGCAAACAAATCACCAGGCCGGGGATTTCTTCAATCATCCTGCATGTGCACAGAGGGGAGATGAATAAAGTACCTGCCATCCCCAGCAGCTATTTGTTAAAGCCAACGATAATGATGGGCAAAATTGAGTTCCTGCTTCTGATGGGATTGCTCACGCTCCTGTGCTCCCGCTCCCTCTCCAAGGCATTGCTGTTCCCACAGTGGGAAAGGAGATGCTGATCTGTAATCCAGGCCTGAGCCTTTCCAGCTTTGGGAAGAGCAGTGCGGGGCTCTCCGGCCTCTCTGGGGTTGTGCTCTGAGGACTGGGTCCTTTTAGGGGTGGTGGGATCCGTGAGAAATCTGGATCATCCATAGGTTTGCTTCCCTGTGGTTGTTGCTCATTTCTTGATGAGTTTGGGCCTTTGGAGGCTTTTAAGAGTTGTGCCCAATGCAAACTGCTGCATGTGGTGGTGGCTGTTGGAGGAGGGATGCAGGGAGCGGGCTCCGTTCTCTGCTTTCCTGCAGAGCAAGGGGACGTTGTTTTTCCAGTTCATTCCTGAACTTCCTCATCTATGAAATGGGCACATCCAGAGCCATCCTTCATCAGGTACCCACGACTCAGCTGACGGTGAATCCATGAGGTTTTTACATGGCATCCCTGAATGTGAGAAGGTGAAGATGCCCTTACCCAAATGAGCAGCCAATAGTACCTAGCTCCTTTGAGCTATTGGATGCTATGTTTGCCCTCCAAAGGTTGACCAAAAACCATTTGGTTTCTGACACTGAGAATGAAGCGCCACGTCATGAAGGCATCCAGAGTTAATGGTGTAGGAAGGCTGAAGGACCATCCTTGCCTCTGGGTCCTGTTGCTGTAGAGCAAACCCCATGGGTGCTCAGTGGCATCCAGAATCCTCCTCCTGCAGACTCTGGTGTCCCTGAAACATTCCTCATGGACAGCTTAGTTCAGGAGTATTCCATGCCAAAGGTGGTAACAGTGCAGGATCTCACGTCAAGAGAGATGGAGGCTTTGTCCAGCTGGGAAACAGGGCTGCTTGTTTGCTGCTGTAGTGCTGTGTTTTGCATTGCCTCAGTGGAATATTAGCTATGTAAACAGGAGGTTAAGTGGGTGTGAGTGTACGAGCCAGCCCCAAATACACTGGGGTGGAGGCCAGAGGGAAAGCTGAGCAGGTTGAACACTCGTATCCCACTGCTCCGGTGGATGGAGCTCTCTTGAGAGATGATTTGAGAAGAAGAACGTGGTTTGGGTAATGGCTGTCCTTCCCTTTGTCCACAGGAGCCCTTCTGGCATCAGGGATGCTGAAGGCAGTGTTTGCTGCTCCGTGTTTTGGGGGATTTTTGTGCTGAATCTTCTCCTCCCCCACAAAATCCCCTCCTTCAGGCTGCTTTCATGTTCAAAGCAAGAGGAACGTGGCTCCTCCTGCTAAGGAACCTTTGCTGGTTGCCCCAGCTCGTGGGTGGGTGTGAAGAGCAGATCTGGATTTAGCTCACTGCTGGTGAGGCTTTGGGAAGAAGGTGGGGAAAGTCCCTTCTGAGTTTAGTGTTGCCATAAGTGATGCAGCTCCGTGGCTGTGGAATGTGGCTGGAAGGTGGTAAGAGGGAGCCCTTGCGCTGAAGGGAGCTCCACGGTGGTGGATGGAGCCACCAACCCACTTACTGCTCACGGGTCCCATTGTGGCAACAGTGAGTGTTTAAACCAAGAGCAGATCTGCACTCATTGCATTTAAATGGGGTGCAAGCTGTACTTCTGAGCTGCTGGCGCTGAGCTCCTGGGAGCCCATGGATGGATGGACCGTGGTCAGTGCTGTGTCACTATGACGAGGCAGCAGCTTCATCTTTCCAAATGGGTTCATTTTGGGCTCCCCATTCCCCTGTAGCTATCTCTTTGCAAGCAGAGCAACCCATGGTGTTTTCAGTGAGAAGCCATCAGTCTGCAGGGATGAACTAAATGAACTAAGATGTCTGTGCTCTTGGAGGATCGCGTTCATGCTGCAAGCGCTGGGTTGAATCCCAAGTCCTGTCCTTAGGCTCTGGATGTCCGTGTTCATCTCGGCGTGGTGGGGCTGAGGCTGGCCTATGCCAACTGCTCCCATCCCAACGTGTGGGACCTCACTGGGAATGCTGGAGGTGATGTTGTGTGGCAGCCTGGGCCTTCGGTGGCGCAGAAAGGACAAACGAAATAACCATGCTTGATGGCTTAAACATTTGCAGTTTAAATGAGCAGCAGCTTTCTCGGTATCAAAGGACGTGGCTCTGCTGTGGGGAGCACTGCAGCGGGTTGGGGTTTATTTCCTGGTGCTGCTTTTCCAGAGTGAGTCCTGATTTAAAAACCAAATGCAGAACGCAGGCCAAGTGTGAGGTTTAATCCTGTACAAGACGTGGCTGGGAGAAGCTGCACTGCTTGGAGCCGTGGGGCCCTGGCTGGATGAGTGATGAGACAGGCCTGGGAGGCAGCATGCCTTGGAAACGTGGGGAGAAAGGGGTCTACAAACGGCTCAGAGGGGGCTCCGTGAGCCTTGGGTCTGGAGCGAGGCGTCCCTGCCCATGGCAGCGGGTTGGAACCGATCAGCTTCAGGTCCTTCCCAACCCATCCTGTGATTCTCTGTGTGGCACAGTGGGTGACCCTGCGCCGAGCTCTTCCCCGGCTCTGCCTCTGGATTTGTTTTCACTCTTTGGTCTCTGTCCTGTTTGGATGGCAGACACAGCCCGGCGGGAGGGTTTACAGGAGAAGGGGTTTTAGATGCTGCTCTCATAGTAACCAAGATTGCTAAACAGCATCTCTGGGAAGGCAAAATGCAGATTGACGCTAATGCTTCAGATTGACTTTGCTTGAAGCATGTGGGGAGTTTGCTGTTTCCACAGGCTGGCTATCAGCATCCTAAAATAGCATCTCTTCAGAAAGTAACAGCAGTGAGTGAGCGAGGACGCCTGTGTGTGTACCTGCAGGGCTGTTGTCCCCGCTGGGGCTTTCCAGGTGTGGTGGCATCGCAGATGGAACTGTGCTCCTGCACTTTTAGAGGTAACTAAAGAGCTCCCAGGACCCTGCTGCTCCTGTGCCATCCCCCGGGCTGGCAGCAGCCTGGGGACCAGCCTGGCTTGGGGCAGCCCATGGGAGGCTGCAGGGCTGGTGCTGCTCCCATGCCTCTGCACGGACCCAGGCCACGTCCTTCTCTGTGTTAATGAATGGATGCATCCAGCCTTAGCTCAGCTGCAGGGTGGAAAAGGGGCTGGGGGGGGCAGGTGCTGCTCTGGTTCTGTCCCTTCCCAAAGGCGACCAGCGATGGAGTTTGTTGTTTTTATGTATTAAAGGTTTAATCAATGGAATTAAATACTGTGAAACTTAAGGTAATTAAATGTGGACGCAGAAGGGAAAAAGACAAAGGGTAAAGCATCCTCTCCAGGAAACTGATAGGCTCCATGCCTCCTTTTCTTAGTGATTTTCATAATTTAGCTGAATGCAGAGATAATGGATGTGATGAACCTTTCTGGAGCTAACTTTAGCTGTAATGGGCCTCTTGCTGGGGGGCGGGGGGCGGGTACAATCAATGCCCTTAAAGAAGGAGATAAGAGCAAGAGAGGCTGAAAGCAGCAGGCCAACAGGGTTTGGGAAGCCTGGAAAGGTGCTGTGTGTCCATGCGGAGTGCTCCCTCCTTCCCACCTGGAATTAACCTCGGAAATCATTGGGAGAGGCCACGTGGTTTCCTCCAGCGCGGTGCTGCCAATGGGTTCTGCCTTTGTGCAGAACCTCTGACCCTCCCTGGGACGAGGGAGCCGCAAAGCCGGGATCATCTGTGTTAATCTGGTCTCATTGAGGCGGGATCAGTGAAACCACCTCACAGATTCACTGTGTTATGGAGCAGATTGAGGGACTTAGAGAGCAAATTTAATAAATATCATTTTGATATTACTTGGTGGAAAAAAAAACTATATCCGCTGAGCAGCTGATGCTGGAGCAGCCTGGGAAGGGCGGTTAACAGGGACATGGTGTGCTTGGGTTGCTGGGGGAGCTGGGGTGGGAAGATGCTCAATACGGATGCGGAGATGGGAAGAAAGGATGGGTCTTGGGGCTGGCCTGGACAAGAGCTGGGTCCCAGCAGCTCGTGCAAAAGCAAGTAGGGCTGAGTGTGCTTGGAAAGAGGGACTTCTGACATGTGGAGATGCTGGAGCTGACCCTGGACCTGAAACAGCTTTGCTGCTCATGGTGCAGAGCCAGACTGACCCCTGTATATCCACCCAGGGCCAAGCCTCCATAGGCACTCTGGGCAGAGCAGTGGGTGGCATTAGGGGTGCTGGCAAAGCTGGGGTTGGTTTTGGAGCAGGCTGTTTGCAACCAGCAACTGCCACATTGCTCTGTGCCTGGGAGGTGGCACAGTGCGGTGCCACATCCAGAGAGGCTCTGCTTGCACGTGAGGTCTTCTGCCTATGAGCCAAAGTCCCCTTGGTGGGTCCCATGGAGAGCTCCAGCCACAGGGCAAGAAGGGAAAGCGATTGCAGTGGAAAACCCCAACCCCTTTGTTGCAGTGGTGCTTGTGTTAAGTGAGGTTTTGGTTGTGCCGGGCGGTGGGATGGGTGCTGCTGTGTCTCATGGGGACTGTGCCTGGATCCTGCACCTTCCCGAAAGGCTCCAGCAAAGCAGCGCCCATCCTGCGCCTGCGCTGAGATCCGCAGCGGAAGGTGCAGCCAAGGGGCAGCCGAAGGGGTTGGTTTGTCTTTGTCCCCAGCAGGACCCCCTGCCTGCTGCAAAAACACTTGGGTTAGGAGAGATGCCTGACCTCTCACTAACCCCCTTCCCCTCTGCTCTGCAAGATGTTAAACCAAGGAAAAACCCCCACGCTGGGGCCGGGCCAAGGAGGGCGAGAGCCGGGACCATAGCATTAAAATGCTAAAAATGAGCTTGCTGAAAACAGACACAATTGGGTATTTAAAGCTCTGAATGAAAAGAGTGTGTGTTCGCTGAGCCGGTCTCCCAGAGCCCCTGGAAAATATGTGGTCAAGGCCGCAGCAGTAACGTTTTGTTCCTGGTTTGTGAAGGAGCTGTGAAATCCCCGGGGGGGACAGGGACCCCATGTCCCTGCCAGGAGGACAGTGGAGAGGTGACTTTGCCAGTCTGTTGATGGATGTTGGGTAGCGGCTTGGGCATGCCCTGAGCCTATCCCAAAGTGCTCAGCATGGGCACTCATGTGGTCCCCATGGCAGCAGGGACCTCTCTGCGGCAGAGCGGGTGGGATTTGCACCCTCTTGCCATGGAAGTGTGGGATGCGTGGATGGGGAGGTGTGACCTGGAGCAGCAGCTGCTTCAGACCAGCCACAGGTTTACTCCTGGGTGAATCACTGCTAAGTCACTCCGGGCTGTTGCATCATTTGTTTGCGGCTTCTTAAAACCTCAGGCTGCCGAGGACCTCACCTCGCCCAGGGCTGTGTCAGATGTGAGGTTCTCCAGTGGTTTGTGGTGCTCCTTTATGTGGAAATAGGTGAATCTCTGCAGCCACGCTCCCGTCTCATCCCTCGGCGGGGTTATGACCTGGGTGCAGTGTGCCATGCTGGAGGATGAAGGTGCACGTACACAGATCTCCCTCGTGTGCCTGTGCTGAGGCATCCGTGTGGGTGCAAAATGCCCCTAAAATGTCTCCTAGGGCAAGTATTAACTGCCAGGCTGGGCTTGGCTCCAGCAGGCAGGAACAGATGAATCAGACTTAATGGTCAAATCAAACCTCTCAAAGTATTAAACACAACCCGGCTCCAGCGGGCTCCATTCTGCCATGCAGGCAGCCCCAGCCAGAAGGGATTTGAAACCAAAGTGGGCTTCCTCGGGGGGCCTCATCCCCTCCTATCTCTTGGCTGGCAGCTCCTGGGAGGGGAAGTTCCACCCCTCCTCCCGCGGTCTCGGATGTCAGGTTGGCAAGAAAAATCCCATCTGTTTTCAATCTGGATCCTCGCTTCCATCCACGCAGTGTTCTCCTCCTCCTCCTCCTCCTCCCCGCGTTCCTCAGCCCCCAGTGCTGGCGTGTGGCCTCGGGCCGCTGCCATGGGCTTCCTCCTGCTCGGCTTTGGGTAATTTTGGGTAATTTCAGCTAAAACTGTACGTGGCCTCCTTTGCCCCCCTTGTCCTCCCCTCTTCGCGCAGGCACACGCTCCAGCGCTGGGGCCTGTCCAAGAGCTGCTCTGTGCTCAGCCCCGCTACGGTCCCTGGCTCGGAAAATTCCCCAATGACCGCGGATTTCAACCCCGAGCAAAAAAACAACCAAAAAAAAGGGCAAAATATCTGTGTGGAAATGGGAAAAAATGAAGGTTGGGAGGGGATTTTGTTGTGATCTTTTTGTTGTTGGGGTTTCCGTCCCTTCCTGCTGCTTGGTATGATTTGCAGAAGACAAGCAGAGTGGTTTGTTCCTGTCTGAAATCCTATAGAGGCTCGATGCAAAGATCGCAATGTCCTAACCTCAGGCTGAATAAACCCCTTTGTCGCACATCTCCACTGTCCTCTCTTGCTGCGTTCTTTAAGCTGTAAAGTCCTCGGGCGAGGAATTACCTTCTCACTTTCCAGATGGCTGCAGGAGCGTTGCACATCTGTGGAGCTCCGGAAGCAAACGAAGGAGGTTGTGGCTTTTGTCGTTGGGTTTGGAGCTGAGTTCACATGATGGTAGAGCCAGGCCCGAGGGGCAGGGCGGAAGGGTCGGCTCAAGGGGATGCAGGAGGAGCGGCCCGGGGGGACCGCACGGGTTCAGCTCCGGGAGCACCGCGTGGGGGTCCCCGGGGCCCTGCGGGGTTCACCCGAGGCCCTGCG
>JASSUY010035392.1:0-32457 GCA_032466535.1 Forpus xanthops
TGAACAAGACCGGTCCCAACACTGATCCCTGAGGGACACCACTTGTTACTGGTCTCCAGCTGGACATTGAGCCATTGTGCACAACTCTTTGCATGCGGCCATCCAACCAGTTCTTTATCCACCAAGTGGTCCACTTATCAAAGTAATGCCTGTCCAAATTAGAGACAAGGACCGAACAAATAGTACTAGAAAATGAGAAAACAAAGGTGATGGAAAAGGTAATAAATTTCAGAATCAAAGGAACAGTTATCACAATAAACAGCCATTCTGAATTTGGTAAGACAGTTCATGTGGTTAAATTCAACTTCATCTGCTTACACCTCTACCTACCTCCTTTCTCACAGCAGATGTGAGAAGCCCTTAATTTTGTAATTTATGGAAGAGGTCAATACTTATCCAACTCAGCATTCTATCTCTGCAAGAAGAACTTAGTATATGCCAAGTGCATTGCCTGCATTTGGGAAAATTCTTATTCAGTTGTGCCCCTTTTTGTTTAACAAAATATTGATCGTAGGTTGTTCTCTCTATTTCAATATTCTACATGCAAAAAGAGCAGTGAGAAGGTACTGTAATGGTCCAGGGAGTTGTCCCATTTTGAACATCAGCACTCTGTTTAACTAGTTCTGTTTGTTCCTAAGAGAGATTATGTGAGAAATTAGTATTTAATTTTTTTCCACATTCGTTCCTTGTAGAAGTATTCAACTGTTGCAGCAAAAATCATGACAAAATTTTGATGACATTTTGCAATGAGTTCAAAATTGTGTGACCATGAAAATATTATGCCATTCACAGATGTCTCAAGATTATTATGTTAGAATATGTTCAAATGATTAATAACAATGGTAATCCAAATGAGTCCCCATATTTATTACACTCAAAATTTATCTTAAATGTCTGAAATTAATTGCCTCTATTTTTCTGACCAATTTAGTTCCTTTTTAAACGGCAAAATACGTAAGTCTGTGACAAATTAGGGATCTTTAAGGTGAGAAATTCAAAGTGTTTACATTTGGAACATGATTCTCTCCAGTAACTGTGTCGGAAACTGGGCCTCTTGAATGCCCTACAGTAGATTAATGGAAATCATTCCATAAGAAGCCAGTAACAAGTTTGGCAAAATTTCAAATGAGCTATTGGTAATCTCTCTTTCAAATTTGTACCATTCATTACATTTAATTTATTAAGACTACTTTTTTTCTTTTAAAAATAGTTTTTCAAAATGCAAGGAATGCCTTTGAGCCAAGAGTTCTGTGTGTTGGTATGGTGGTTCTTCACAGTGCTTTCTTTGCATCATTAAGTTTCCAGGCAACCTCCTGGGACAATGGCTTTATTCAAAAGCAGGGTCAGTGTGGACAAAGGTTGACCTTTGTCACTTCCCAGGTTGTTGTTAGTATCTAGCTTCTTAAAGGTCATATTGTTTAAAACTTCTGCAAAGTGAATTGAATCCCAGATCTTTCCACCTTATCTTCATCTTCTGAGATTATCATCTCACTGATTTAATTATGAGTTTTCTGTAGCTTTAATGGATACACCCTTTCCCCAGTATCCTTACCAAACCTTCCGCTTCTCTTTCACAGTTGAGCTCTGCAGGATGTATAGATGTGAGGAAATACATGCGACAAGAAGCTCTATACAGATTTTCCAGACACAACCCTGCCTAGTCAAAGGACAAAGTACAGGATATTACAGATATTTGAGAACAAACCTTAAATGCACTTGTCCTCAAAAAAGGTTTACTCTTCCCTTTAAAGTCCCACTGGACCATCTATTTTCAGAAAGTTGGGATTTTCCTTGTTACACTGAGCCCCCAGTACAAACATCTCCCCCTTAATTTTTGCTGAAAGTGGCCAAATGTCTTACTGGTCTTCTTTATAACCTACGTGTCCTACCCTCAGATCACTCTGAGTGACTTTGTTGATGCAGCAGCTTTCACCATGACCACCAAGGTATCTTTGAAAGGAACTAGCTGAGTGTCTAAAACTGTTTAAAGGACACTGCCCTCCACTAGAGTATGTACAGCCCAGTATACAGTGCAGCTTTTAGAACTTCAGTTTAGGACAACAAATCGAGAGAGCAGCGCATTCAGAAGTGAATTGGCAGTTTGGGAAAGGCACCACCTAGGACTTCCCATGTTTCTATGTTTTCCTTAAATATCAAATCCTTCGCTGTTTGCCAAGACAGATTTTTGATATACATGATGGGGTTTGGGTTTTTTTTAAAAGCTCTACCATGAGGAAATGAGGAAATTCTACTTTTGTTTGTGAGGAAAGCCACAGAATCAGTGGGGCTGCAGACACAGCTGGGGAGCAAACTGTGCCAGCAGCCAGTGAAAAAATGTTCAAAGTGGGTCTTTGAGAGGATTGAAGGTATTCTGTTGAGGAGAAATCTGTTATAAACATTGAGTGGTAGAGGTCTGATATAGAGCAAAGCAGTTTTTGTGTGATGAAGCTCTTGAGTGATGAAGTTGCAGGGCTTAGAGTGGTTTTGAGAAGAATGGGAAGTTCGTTGGAGGCAGCAATGAAAAAATAAAGGTCTATGGTTAGGAAAAACTGGAAGAAAGGTAGGCTTGAATGGGTAGAAGGGTTTGGAGGACTTGACATGTGTGACAGAACTTTTCAGTTGCATGACTGAACTCTGAGACAAGTTGGGTCTGGAATCTTATTGTACAATTTGGTCTCTCTATGTTTGTGCATCCCTATATAATAAAGTGAAGCGTAAAGTATTTGAACTTTATTAGTTTTCTTGGAGCTGTCTGGTCTCAATAGCACACGTCTGTGCAGGCTAATTAAGCCTTCTGATTGCCGCATTCTTTGCAGTGAGTGGGAGCCCTTTGTTTGATTTCCATGCCATTCCCATTGGGCTGAGCATGCCTCTTGCCAAGAGTAGTCATTTGGTTTTGTTACTCATCATTTATAATCTCTTCATGTCTTGGGTAACATAAAGCCTATGTATTTTAACTGCATAGTGAAAGCGAGTACCCAACTCTTGTATGCCCAGAGCTCCGGTTTAAATGAGGTTTAGGACATTAAATCAGTAAGAATAGTGGCATAATATGTAATGTTTGTATTTATTGTAGTCTGCTTTGCCCTGGCAGTCCATTTTACCTACCAGCTTTTAGATTTAGTTTCTGACCATTAAATTCCAGTGAAGTTAATAGATAAAAACTAAAAGAGCTAGACTGCCATGTGTGGGTGTAAAATAACCAGTATATTACAAAATCTCCTACGTAAGGACATCTTACATTATTTTTGCCATTATGTGTGTTAACAGAGCAATGATTTAGTGATGATACTAATGTACTAATCTCCAAAACTGCAAAAAAAATGCATTACTTTTTACCATTGATAAGTCCATCTGCACTGTGTTTATTCCCTCATCTGCACATGGAACAGTTTGAGTAGTAGTGCCCATTAAAAAAAAAAGAAAAAGCCTCTTCCTGTGGAGGCTGCTGGAATATGTTGTGATTCATATTTACTTTCTCTTCTGCAAGTTTTTGATGGTTTTGTCTTCTCAATGCATTTATCTTTAAGATCATTTTAATGTTGTTTTTATACATCCAGCTACCTTTTCACTGAATCATAGAATATCTCTTCAAGCTACATAAGACTGGAGAGAGGTTTCTCCCATTGCTGTTCTCCCATATTTTGCCTTGGTCAGATTGGATGGCCCTTTGGACATGACAGATTTGGAGTGTGTTACAGAATTCAGCTGAAGGAAGTAAACCAAAGTAGGACCATCATATGCGCAGCTTTGCTCGAGATTTCCGAAACTGATCATTCCTTTCCTGCCATTATGCCCTGCATTCTGAGATAAAATGGTAATTGGAAGGAAGTAATAGCAGGTAAAACTGGAAAAATGAGGGAGGAGGTCTATTCTAATAGCACCTACAAACTTGTGAATGTCACTGTTTCACATCCAAAAACCTGCTTTAAAGGGAAAAACTTCATAAATATTTATTAACAGTATGTGTAGTCACATTGACATATATCATGCAAGCAAATTTCATTATTTGGGATTCGGTAGAGGATATTAACATCATTTAACTGCACATTCCCTGGGGCAACTAGGTTAGGAGCATAAGGGAACTTTTAATTAGGTATAAAGACAAGATGCCGTGGCTCAAAACTAGCAGGACAATTTCAGTCTATGAAAACAGAAAATGTTTGTCAGCATGATTGTCAGGAATATGTGGGATAACATATATGACAAATGCAAAAACATTTATTTGCAAGCCCAGTGATGTAATGTTCCATGAGTGATATTAATAGTTTTCTTTACTCACTGATCATTACTGATCTCTGCATTAGTGGTCAAGTCAGAGAACAGTTGCCTTTTTCTTATATACAGCAAATAATCTGAACTTGGTTTCGATGCTGTGTAGCATAATCTCTGGCTTTTAATTAACATGATCAAATATTGCATGCCTAGGCCACTGAGTGAGGAACTGAACATCTTTTTAAACTACTGCTGCAAAGAGTTTCCATTATTAGTGTTGCATTTATTTGGTTTCAGAATTAAGTAATTAGATCATATCAGAAGGCTTTGTCATTATGAACCATGTATTGGCCAGAATTTTGGAAAGACAAAATCTTATATTAGTTATATTATCTTGTTATGTTGTTCAGAGCTGTTCTTTCTTTACGATAACTGCTAATTTATATGTTTGAGGTAGGGGTTTTAAATTGTTGTTTTTTTTTTTTTAAATCAAAGGATGGTTAAAGGTAAACAGGTACACTTCTTACGGGCTCTATTAGAAGGCAGAGGAATACTGGTGAAGCAAAACGCAAGACTTCTGCTTAGAAAACATTGTCTGTTCTTTGATACCTAAGTCTTTTTCTCATCTTCTGACAAGTTCATTAAGCATATTTAAGCACTCCCTTTTGCTCACTGCTTGTTTCTGATTTCCCTGCTCCTAAGGTGTTTCCCACTGGGTTCCTGTCTCATTCTAGTCCTACTGGAATTACAGCTTTTTCTTCCGATGTCAGGATAGGGACCTGTGGCTAATCTTCAGCTATGTGAATAAAGAAGGAATGTAAATATAATACATTTTTTCTTAACTGTCAGTGCATCATACCTTGCCAGTTTCCTGCAATGTTCCCTACACAGTATCGTTCTTCCTTTATTACAGAGTCTCTTTATTCTCATCCTTCAGAATGTTTCAAAACCCTCAGGTCATTAAGGTAACATTTTGCCAGTAACTACTTAGTGTTGCTCCTGTGTCATCTCTCAATCTACTAATTTAGCTTGTGTTGTGGTATAAAAAATAAGTCATAAAACCTGAGGCAAAAATATTTGTTTTCAGTGCCTCTGTTGAGATTCTTTTCCTTAGTGCTATGTTTTCCTTAGAAGTATTGTTTTCATTTCACAAATGAGTAGTAGAAAAATCAAAGGAATCATTTCTAGGTCACACAAGTGACAGAAGTGTACATATTTTTAATTTAGAACACTTACATGCACATCTTTTATTGTAATCTCTTCTAGCTACAAGTATTCATCTATGATGAGGCTCTTGTGTCTAGCTGAGTTTCTGAAAAACAAGGAGCATATAATCTATGCTGGTTTCTGAAATACTGGTTCATTCAGTCACTTCTAGGAGTACAGGAGTTGACTGGAGAGAGACAAGGATATGACAGGATTTCTTTCTGTGGCATTTGCATGAAAAAAATAAAAAAAGCTGTTTTATACTTACTGTCCATACTGTCCATTGCTTTCTGGGCAATGCCCTATTTAATTCCCAGAACAGATGTAGTATAGTTTGTGCAGTACACATATCACTCTGACTCATCCCTTAAGAAGCATCAAAGTTGCATTCTGAAAGGTTCCTGCAGAAAACATGTTACCAAGTGTAGGAACTGTGCCATGGATATAAAACAAGCAATGACCTTAAGCTATTTCCTTGTAATTTGTATTTTCAAGCATTTATAACTTCATTGCTCACAGCATACACATTGTGTGTATATTCCTCTCTATATTTTTAAGAAATAATTTTGTCAGTCATATGCACCTATAATATCTCCAGTCTCAATTCTGACTGAATTCTAAATGTTCAACATAATTTGAGCAGCCACAGTACCCACACTGGTAAGTAGTAGAAGAAAAACTTTTTCCTTGAAAGGCAATGCATACTGCTGTCACCTAAAACTTTTCCCCAAGTTTCTGTGGTATGTAGCAGTTTTCTTAATGTTCTAGTTCCATGTCATTATGTAAGAATGTCAGCAATTTTTTTTCTTATTTCTCATCTTTCAAAACAAAATTAAATGTAGTAATTTTGAAAAAGGTTTCAAATTAGTAACACAAATTAGGGTTTTACTCAATTATGTCTTATTCTATGGGGCTGGTAGTATTTCAAGTAGGATATTGGGACAAATATCTTTGCTCTAACTCACTAAATCCTGTTGTTTTCAAATGAGGATCTTTATACCTTATTGTTGTTGGCTTCTAGGTGTATTTTTATGTGCTTTTGAATTAGCAAAAATAAAGCCACCAGGTTAAACTGCATAATATTTAATTTCATCTGTCTTCTAAATGAGCCATATTTTATTTAAGAATGACAGTTGTTTTTATTGGGTAGTATACTATAATTGCTTGGAGATTTGTCTGGAGCTCCATGAAAACATGTAATGTAGGTGTTTCACTTGAGAATTCAAAACTGACTATTTTAATGCTGTTAAGACCAGGGAAGGACAGAACAATTTCTAGAAATGTTTCCAGTGTAATTTGCTCAGTTGCATTATTTTCTTAAAAGCTGAGTGCAAGTAAAAAATACATTCAGTTGACTATGTTTTGAATTTGAATTTCTCCATTTTGCATGTGTCAGGTAAAAGAAAACAGGGAAATCTAACCCGCACTTTTGCTAATGTGCTCCAGAGAATATAAAGTGTAGTTGAATTTCCATGGTTCATTCAGTCTTCGGCTTCCTTGCTGAGATTTCTTAAAGGCAGATAATGTAGTTTGAAAGGGTTCACCTCATTGTGTGGGACTTTGTTTTATGTAAGCTGTGAAATAACCATCAGATAATTAAAATTTCCAGTTCAGTCTTGTTGCAGAACTAGGAGGGTATCCCTAAAGTAATTTTTGTTTTCTTCTTCCTCTACTACAAATTACACAACAGAATTTTATCAATGAGAAGTTTGCTTACTGGATTCAGCAATTCTGAGAAGAACTTTTGCTGTAAATGAATGTTTTATTTTACCTGCTTCTAACAATATGAAGCCTTTTGAGCAGCTACCTCTTTTGTTTCTTCCATCCTCTGCATCATCTAGGGAAAAAACTTATGAATGAAAAGTAATCGGGTAGGAGATGTCAGGGGAGAGGTTATATATGTCATAAATTTAAAATAAAAATCTAATTTTGGTCTGGCATTAAAATTTTCTTGTTGGGCAGCATAATTTTAACTGGGAATATTGATAGCAGTGGCTAAAATCTCTAGGCCTGGGTCAATAGTAATGTGTATTGAATTCTGTCAGGTATCAATCATGATACTTGCCAGGCCTGATACTCCCAGTAGTAGCATACTGTGATCATATTATTTGTAGAAGGTTTACGGTGCTTTTTCTTCAGTTAGAGTTTTAGGACTTCATTGTTCCTCGTATCCAAATCAGATAAGTAACATGTATATTCTTTCAAAAATGTTAGTGAATTCAGCATGCAGCATATGTGCCAGATTGATAATATATTGCAATAAAAATAATCAACAAAGCAAGTTGAAAATGCCACGATAAAGCATCATTTATTTCAGAAATTGGAGTCTGTGTCTTTGTCCTCTAGAGGTGTCTCAGAGATGATGTCTTGCATGTACTGCTAACTGATTGTGTGGAAATTTTTTTAAGTTCACTTTTTCTTTATTCTTCTGTCTTTTTTACCCATCTTCCCCCATTGTAGCAAATTAGACGGCCGGATGAAAGCAAAGGAGTTGCTAGTAGAGTTGGATCCCTCAAAGTAAATATGTTTCTAACATTTATTTTGCAAGTTTTCTTCTATAGCCTACACTTTTCCTTTCGAAGGGGGAGGTGAGGGGAGGGAGGGAAGGGGCTTTTCCATTTCTCACCATCCCATCGTGGTTTTTTTTGAGTATTCTTGTTGCTGTTGGGTCACATTTTGTTTGTTTCTGTGCTACACATAGAACAACTGAAGTCAGGCTGACAGTTTAGTTAGCTTTGAATATCACCACAAATAAAAGATAGTAACAACTTCTTTGAAGTGCCTGTAATTTGGTGATCATGATTAAACCACTTCTCTGATCTATGGTATTTGTTGTCTCTTAACTGCCTGTTACATGGAGAAGTGACTTACTCATCTTCAAACTACTGCTTCCCATCTTGAAACATAATTAAACTTCTATAGTGCTCACACATTTTGCATTTAAATCTGCAAAAGACCTTTACAGGAGAGTTTAATATTTAATATATATATAGCCTTTAAATCAGAAAAAGTCAAAGTAAATAAAAAGGAAATGAGAGAATCATGTAAGGCTAATAAGAATGTAGCCACTGTTTTGCTATTAATTAGTCCCTTATGCCTTTTTTAGTTTGTACAAACGTGATCAAATATTTAGAGCACTTAACAGAACAGACAGATACCTAAATCAGTACCCACCATGTGCAGTGTTAGACCTTAATAAATAGTTTAAAGCACAAGGCATAACCTGTACCAAGATACTGATCATATGCAATACAAGCCATCCTGTTAAGGTTCCATCTCAACAGTTGCCTCTTTTCAGCCATCCAATTTTTCACTTTTTTTCCAGTTTATTTCCTTTTAGCACTCTCTCAAGCACTAAATATTTCTCTTTTCTTCTGTACTCTCCCTGCTTTTCCTGCCTTCTTAGGTTTTGAGCTTTTGGTTTGGTTTTGTATGTGAGTGTATTGACTTTGTTCCAGGACAAGCCATCTTTTCTGTTCTCTAACACTGCTCTACAGCTACTCTTTAAGAAAATATTATTTCACTAAGCATAGAGAAGGGGAGGGGAAGGTTTATTTATTCACCCCTTTACATTAATGCCACCATTTGAATTGATCTCAGCATAGAAAAATAAGCCAGTTGCTATTTGTTTATACAAGTTATAGCTGGAGGCATCTGCAGCATTCCTCACTGTCTGTGAGGCTTTATCTTTTCATCTTGTGTTTTGGGAAGAGGTTTAAGTTACAGTATTGATGAGAAGAGCACTGTACATGAATGAGGCACAATTTCAGTGAGAGACATTCAAGACCACCGGATTCAAAATACAAGACAGCCACAGTTTCTATGCTGTTCTTGAAAATTGTGTATGTAATTGCTGTGACCTGTGCATTTTAGTGGGTCATCACATGGAATTCTAGGTTTAATGCATGTACATATGCAGAAGATGTCACTAACATAGGTGGTGGAATTCACCTATTATTTTTATGAACATCCACTTATGCTTACTTTAGGATTATTATTTCTGTATCTGATTGCCCAGGGTTTAATTTCACAACCCAAAATACATATTTAGACTAAAAAATTTTCTATGACTATTGTTTTAAAAATGGAAAATCTTAATTGAGCTCCCAAACATGAAAATTTATCTCTAAAATGTTATTTTTAGTGGAAATAAATTCTAGAACACAGTCTTACCAATAAATAAGCAAATAAATAAACAGATTAACAACATAGCAGAGACTTAGTAGCTTTAGAATTATCTGTGCTTTGATCTTCCTGTACAGAAAAAAGAACCATGTTAATCAAACACACCTTTCTTTTTTCCGGATTCTGCATTTAATAAGCTTGTATATCTGTGTTGTTCAAAGCATTTTGATGTCTTTCCCAAGGCAGTGAGAAATGTGTAATGCTATGATTTATTTAAAAAATAAAAAAAAAATAAAAAATAAAAAGCCAAACATAAAAACAGAACAAAAGAAAAAAAAGGGAAAAAAGTGCCAAGAGAACAGGTTTCTTTTTCAATTCATTTTCTGATGTTTACATGTAGCTCCATCGAAAGCTGGAGGAGCTCAGAGATCACCTAGAAGGCAATGTCAAAGGATGCTCTCCCCGAGTAAATGTACGATTTCACTCAGTGATCTGGGTTATTTTTTTAAAACTTCCACTGGCTGGTAACACCAAATCTGATTGGTTTGTCCTCTCATCCCATCTTTTATCTTTCTTTCTCTCCTTCTCCCTTTGTGTTTTCTTTCTTTTCTGGCCGGGGTTTCATTTTAATGCGTGTGAGAAACCTGACCTAATTGACAGGGTTCTTGTTTAAAAGAGTATCATGCTACATTTTAACTAACGCCAATCAAAATGCTAGGCTTTACATTAACTAAAAAAAGTCCCTTTCCAAAGTTGAAGTTGAATATCTAAGTTTCCTGGATATTAAACTTAGCAACAAATAAAATAGATATCCTCAATTTAAAGGGTAGTGTCATGGGTAGAATCTTCTGCCAGTGATTGATGGCCTTTCCTGAACTGAAAATTGATAGAAGGTAACCAAAAAGCTTATAGGTTCACATGTGCCTCTATCTTTGCCTTTAATCTTTTTTGCGTCCCTATTTTATCTCACAAAATAGGTTAGTATTTGGTTCAATGCCAGCTGTGAGAATTTTGATTGGTTTTTTAGCAGACTAATACAAAAAATCTGCAGTTTATTGCTTATGCATTAGGTTTGTTCTTTAATGAAAAGAAAAAAAGTGAAAAAAGGAGTAGGATTTAGTATATCAGTCTCATGATACCCATATATATATAGGTATATATACCCATTTCTCACAGTGTCACAAGGAATGTTTAATAAAGCAAGTCAAATACAACATAACAATACAGACAGCAGTACCTCATGTTTAGTCGTTCAACTTATAAATTAAGATCAGCTTTTCAGTAGTTCCACAGAAGTGAGTTTAAGCCTCATAATTTAATCTATCATGAAAGTTACAAAATTAGATGTAAAAGATAGTAACCCTTTATCCCTTTGCAGATCTATCCAGTAAAGATGATATGAATTATTTCCTTAGATTCATGTCCCGTTTGTGTCTTCCATACACTGTGACTGTTGTCATTCTCAGCACTATCATTCTAATGCATAATCCACTATGGTGATATGGTGCAAGTTAATTTTGGTTAATGATAATGATTTGATAGTTTTTACCCCTTTTGGATGCTTTTGCATATCCAGCTATAAATCTGACAAGTTGATTTATGCTTATCATCAAGTAGAACTCCAGAGTTTATAATCTTTCACAGGCCAAATACAAGGAAAATTAGGTGCTAATATATTGCGGCTTTCTATGGGGAAATCTTTCCTTAGCAAATCTTTAAGAATCAATTTTGGGGAAGAACAAACTGTGTGGTATTTTAGATTTGATGGTAACTGAAATTTATTAGTCATAATCAAGACAAAGCAAGTTGCTTTGCTTTGGACTTCTCACTCTTAAATTCATGAGTTACTACTAGTGAATAAATGTAAAGCTAGAAACAAATTATGCCATGAAACTTTGTACTACAAAAAATGTGTCCTAATCACACATTATTTCAAAGAATGTCACATCAGGAAAGGTTTCAGACAAAAAGCTGTGACCACATTAGCCCTGAAAAATTAGTTGTAATAAAATTATCCTGTTCATCTCTGCCTCTTTATCTGTTATTTCATGGCTGTATCCTACACAACGTAAGACATCAGATTGTGAACTAAGAAATATTCCATATATTCTGCTTATGCCCTTTTAAGTTTTTTAAGACAAGCAGGACACATTTCAAGTATAATAACTTATAACTCAAGTCTGCTGCTTTTTCACTGTCTTTCTGATTCATGCTGTAATAATGAATGTTTTTGGTAAGGCAACACATTAGAATACAAAAAAGACATAAAAATAAAGAACAAATCCCTTCTTAACAGCAGACAATTGGGAAGAAAATAATGAGGTGTCTGTTAATAGTTCCTATTTAAAACAATTTTCATATCTTCCATACCGCTTTTAGAAAGAGTTTTAGATGTCAATTGTTAATATTCCTGCAATGTGGCAACAGTTTTGAATGATGTGGGAGGGGGAGCATGTGGTATCTGATGGCCAGCTCCATAGGTAAAAACTAAATTGCACAATTGTGTACATTATTAAGGTGGAACCTTTGCTCCAGCAGGAATTGCAAAGACATACTTTTCAGATTAATTTAAGGGCCATAGGAAACACTGGAATTCTGCAGATTCCAACAGAAGTTTAGAAAGCATGCCAGATATTTAAAAACAAAACAAAAAAAGCCTGCCCTGAAAACGTGCACGAAATTTGAATTAATTAGGCAGTTATCCTGGGCTGAGATTTGTTTTTTCATTTTTTTTTGAGAACTTCATTCATCTTCCTTCAGCTATTCCAGTTTTTTCGTGACTTAATCCTTTGACCTCTCCCAGAGCCAAGTGCTTAGAAAAATTAGTCTTCTGTCACTCTGGACATTCCCTTACTGAGAGCATTCCCTGACTGTTTAAATTAAGGTAGCAGTAGTAAATAAATGCAGTAGCTACTGAGATGATCAACAATGATTCAGCTGACTGGTTTATATTTTTAGAACTCACAATAGCAGCTAAAATTAATATCTTCTATAAGTGTGGAGTTCAGCTGAAATTCAGTAGAACAGCCCTGCTTCAATCTGTGAGTTGAAGATTTTTGGGTTTGTATTGGTTTTTTTTTTGTAATTGTGCAGGCTAAGAATTCTAAATGCCACTGTAAATTCTTCAGAAAAAATATTAAGCTCATCAGAAAAAAAACAAAAAGAAAGTGTAGAAATTCTGCGCAGAGTTCCCGCATAATATGCCTAACAATTTCTGTGTGATTTTTTTGACCAGCATGCTTCCAAATCCAAGCGCATGCTTCCAAACCCAAATTCTGCGTTTGTTCAAGAATTTGGGTTACATATTGGTTTACAGAATACATAGCAGAGGCTAAATACTGTCCATAGATGATGATTAATGAAACTGTAATTATAATTTTTTGATACAGAGATCTATCTCCCAGTCTACAGTCTCCTGCATGCAGTGTTCTCTTTAAGTACCTACCTTGAAGGATTGCATTTATGGTGCTTTTATTCCTGGTCTTAATATTCCATTATTAAAGAGCTAAGTCAAGACTGTAGGGCCCTCAGGCTAACAACAGATTGCCCTTGCAGACTTTGAGCCAGATTCTCAGTTGGTGTAAATAGGCATTGCTCTTTTAAAATCATTCTCACTGTGGGGTATTTCTATGACTGGCAACATGGCCTCTTAACTTGAAAGGTTAGGGAGGAAGAGTCCATCTCAAATGTTAGAACATTAGCTTCACCTAATGTAGTGCATAGGGTTTGTCAGGTAGCATGCAAAATAAGGAGAACTGTCCCCTCTCTCATACTGGAAAAAATAATCACTGGAGTTCATATATGACAATAAATTGAAAGCAGAGTAGATGGCAAATGCAGATTAAATAGATGGCAGAATCATCAAAGGAATTTGGAAAAGTATTGACATTTAATTTTACAGAAAGTGTACACTTACAAAATGCTGCAATTGGGCAGATGCGAGAAAGCAGTGACATAGAAACGATCACGAAACTTAAGTGTGCAGCACATTAAACAGTCTCATTGTGTGACCCTATTCAACATCAAACAGCAATCACTGTGTGCAGAAGTGTGCTGTAAGCATAATCCTTTCTTCAAGAGCATTAGATTGAGACTAGAACACTTGAGCATACCTTCAATTTCCTGATTATGAGACAATGTCATAGGTAAATTGAGAGTCTGTGCATGTGTGTAAGAAAGAAAGAAATAGGAGTGAGATTAAGAGATTAAGGAAAATCTTCATCCTGTATGTATAAGTACAGGGAGAAATAAAATATACAGGTATGTTATTGAACATTATAATTTGCTTCTGTACTACTGAAGCTATCAAAAAATTATTTAAAGTTATTAAATACTAATAGGAGTAAGACTGAAATTAAATAGTAAATTTTGTCTAGATATTAATGAAAATATGAATAATTAGATCAGAGGATAATTTGACAAGTAAAGTAATAGCATTCTGCTTGCAGCAGTTGTCTAAGAGAAGACTAAAGTAGTACACAAGTGTCTAGCATACCCCTTGTAAGTTAGCATGAGGAGTAGACAAGATGAACCAAATTCTTCAAAGCTTTGCAGAATGCTATTCCAAATGTCCTCATAGTTGTTTCTGTTTATCCAGTTGCTGATACTTGAAAAACTGCTGCTGTAATGTTTCTTGTTACTGCATTCTTTGGATCCTCACCAGCAGACCTGAACCTAATGGTTCTTCTTTCTCCATGCTGTTGAAAGACAAACCATGGGAAAAATAGTTGGACATTATTTATGAGAATCTTGGTTAGCAATTCACCCAAAATTTTAGATGAACCCCTGTTCTGAGCAAAGCCACACACTTTTCTTTCTTAGAAAGTTTTTAAAGCAATGTTGCTAGAAACAAGTTTTGCTCTGTCATAAGGGGTTCTCTCTTTTTTTCCTCTTTTTCCTCCCATTCGCCCCCGTTTTTAAAAAACAAAATGGACTGTTTAAGAATAATACTTGATTTCTTAAAACTGTCTTTTCTATGTTTCTGTTTGTCTGAAGGAATCTTCTGGTTTTGACTTAATCTTCCTGCAAATCATCTCCCTATAAGAAAACATTTTGTCAGGAAAAGAAAGTGCTGAGTGCATGTGAACTTTTAAAGATGTTTTGAAGCAGTTCTGATTTCCTTAGTAATGCTGTCTGGAAGAGCAGACAAGATACGCAGTGCCAGAAAAGAACAAAAATATTTTCAGAGTACTAAAAAAATTCAGTGAAGAAAGAACAGCTGCATGGAAGCATATAATAGAGACATAAATGTGACTACAGAGTTTTTCTGGGTGTGATATTTTATATTTCAATGAAGAATTATGAAATATACACTTGAGATTGAAGAATATTCATGAGAGACTTTTTATGAGTACTGTGTTCTCTGCCCAGTCCATCAAAATACCTATGTCAGCAAGAGGTCACTAATAATTTATGTGGAAATTCTTGCTGGGTTCATCTTTACCACAAATGTATCCAAACAGCTGTACAGATACTAATTTTGTTAAAGTCTAGGGAAGTTTTTCTGGGGCTTCTGATAATTTGTTTTTTTCCCTAGAATAAATACAAGAGGAGATTTTTAATGCATTTATAAGAAACAAGTCTTCTTAAATTTCATTTATTCAGCTGCTTTTAGTCTTTCTTCACATCCAATTGTCATCAGATCTATTAATCTAACAAAAGTTAAGGAGGAAAGGAAAGCCAAAACACCAAAATTCAAACTACTATTTGTAATTGAAACATTAAATCTTTTCAACCAAAGAGAGGATTTTTAGGTTATATTTGCTAGGAAAAGATATCCCATAAGTAACTGGAGAGTCCTTTTTTAATGCTTATTTAAGTACATAAGTATTATATGTTACTTACTAGTAAAATGGGCATCTTGTACAAATAAAATATTTCTTAAGCAGTCAGTAGAACTGTAGTGTTACCAGTTGACTTACGTATGTGCTGAAAGCTTTTGACAGTGAACAGTATCCCTCAATAATCACAGCACTTTATATTGCTTAGGGACATACTCTGCAGGTTTCTGCTGACCTATATCTGGCCATTAATCATTTACCTTTGCAAGTTATTCTAGTTTTTGGGCAGTGAGATTGAAGAAAATCTTCTGGTATCAAAATCCTAGTTCTAGTTCTGAGCACCTAAAATCATAAAGATATACAAGGAAGAATAAGGCCTCTAATAGGTTTTCACATTGTACCCTTTGCAGAGTTAGAATAAAACTAATAGTTTTAAATGAAGTAGAATGGTAAAGCTTCATTCTAGAATACCATATTGTCTTAAGGACAGTGTTGTTAGCTATTTAAATGAGAAAGGATTGATGGTTGCTTTCAGATTCATCATTAGTTTTAATTATTTTACAAACAGTACTTTTTTCTTCTTTTAAGAAGCTTCCACCTTAAAAGATAAAAATTTGGAGTTTCTGAAATAGCTGGTCATGGAAACTTAATGAACCCCCTACTACTGTCTCAGTGCTGGAACCACCTATACAGAACACCTGAGATCCTTACTGTGCCACCATTTCTTTTTTAACAATGTCTTCTTTTCCCCACTGCACAACCAGGCTCGGCTCCCTTCGTGCTCATCCACCTATAGTGTTTCTGAGGTATACTTTGCACGTGTTCTCTCACACAGTCGACCTGCTCGCCCATCACACTTTTTGCTTTTATTTACTTTCTTCTTTGTGTTGCACTTGTGCACAAGCGGGTAAAAATCAGCTGGGGAGGAGCAGATTTTGCATGATTAATCTGCAACCATGTTCAACATGGTTTTAAAATCACTGTACCAGTCTGGTACAGTCATGATTTATAGTCTAGGGAGGCAACTGCTACATAACCTAACATTAATTAGATGGTAAAAGCATCCTTCATTGTCTCTTACTTTAAATCAAAATAATAAATTTATAGATGCCCAGGCTGCAAAATGCTTCAGGGTTTAGTCTGATCCATTTTCAGCCAATGAAACTGGAAAAACTCTGTAAAGATGGCCATCACATTATAAATACTAGCTACCTATCTAGATGCAGGTGGGTTTATGATACCTTAAGTTCATTACTAATTCCCATATCTCTGGCTTGGGGCACTACCTGCCAAAATGCATACACTGTTGTAAATACTTCCATATTGGCTTCATGATAGTCTTCTATAATAAGATATAGTACCATCTTAGCAAGAATTGAAAAGAAAAATAACATTCAATTGTAATTATGATAGGAAAGAAAAAGAAAAAGATGTTATGATAAACTAGACTTCACAACATCATGGGATAAAAACAGTTTTTTAAATACTGTCAAATTAATATCCATGACCCACTGTGTAAATATTACGTTTCAGCATGTTATAATTGATTAATTGATGAGTATCAAAAAGATGGACTTAAGGCTTTCTGCAGTACTGAATCATTCTTGAGCATATACAGTTAGTTATTCTGTATTTTAAAAGAATCCCTTAAACTTTACAAGATCCCCTAAAAGGATGACAGTTAATGCTATCTCACACTGTGGGCCCAGTTCTAGACCTGATGTGAATGTTGTTTCAATGAGCATCATAAAAAAATGTAAGCATAAGGAACTCACTCAATCACTTTGTCCCTAAGCAGGAAGATCAGTGTGTAAGCAATACCTTGCTGATATGTGTCTAATTTGTTCCCAAAAGCTTCAGCTTCTCAAACCATCATTCCTCAAACTTCCTTATCCTTAATGAAAGTTTTTTCTAGTTCCAGTGTATGAACAGACGAGATCTAATAAAACAGTTTTTAAGAAGAATTATGCTTACCAGTTTTTCTGCCATAGATACACAGTTGCTGTCTGACTCCACCAGGAGACGGGTCATTTTAAAGATACTTAAGTATGTGTTCTTAAAAGCACCTGATATGTATTTTGCAGTTTATTGTGCTTCGTTACTGTATTGTTTGAAAGTCTCTGTTTCTATCATAGTTATCGTCAAAACACCAGTATGGAATAAATAAGTAACACTATGCTTATATGCACACAAAGACCCTTTTTTCTCAGCTAATGCAGCAGCAAGGAATTAAGTTTAGTGTGTCAGATGCAAGACAAAGGCCATCCTCATTCAACCAGCCTTTCTTCTGAATGATCTGTGTGAAACTAAGAAAATGCACCGGATCAACAGGCATTTCAGCTTTGTTTCTAAAGAATCCAGCTGTGATAATTCACATCAGCAAAAATGGTAAACATGCTTTTACAATTTGTGAAGTAAATAAGCCACTTTCAGGGAAATTGGACTCTTCTTGCTTTGATGGCAACTTCAGCCATTTGTCTTTTTCACATTCTGGAGCAATCACTGTCTTCAAAAGAAATATGAACCTAGTCATTGTGGGTGGTGACTGGTCAACATGTATGGGTTTCCTGCTTGATCAGATTCCAAAATCTATTTTGCCTTCTCCAAAGCTACCAGGCTGTAGTACCAATTAGTGATCTTGGAATAGATAGACTCTACTGAAACTGATGAAAACTTAGTGACTGCTGTCCACAAGAGTATGGCTTTGCAATTTGTTGTAAAGAATCTGCTAGCTGAAGTATTAGAGTGGCACTGCAAGACTGCGAGCAATTTGTCCTTTATGCTCTGTGCAAATGGAAGGTCTTGATATCTAAAATATGGACAACATGGCTACCTGGTGAACCAGATCTTGTGATGCAGCCAAAAACTTTCTAGCTGATCAGAATTTCATGCTTACGAAACATAAAATATAAACCCTAGACTGCCCTCTCCAGAACTGCAGACTGAAGGTGTGGAAAAAAAAATGTGTGTGTTCTTCTCTGGTCCAGGATAACACTGTGTATTCTTTAACAGACCATTAGAGCCAATGACAGGTCCAAAAGAAAAAATAAATGGAAACTGAAACATCTCTGTGGCAATTGTATGATCTGAATCTCCAGGGATTGGGGATTCTCTGGAGTCCATTGAAGATTCACAGTGTAGTTTCTAACTGTAAAAGACTCTTTCCGGTAATGCTCAATGTCATCTGCTATTATTTTTGAAAGTGGGAAGAGCTGCTAAGGGTGAGCAACATCCTAAACTCTGAAAGGTATGATAGAAAATCAAGTCTAGACATCCTCCATGAGTTTTTATCAAGGGGAAGAAGAGGAGTAATGTTCTGCTGCACTGTGTGTCATATCTGGGGTAGGGGGAAAGGACCACCCTTTTGATAGGATCCCAGTGATTTTTCTTGCGTCTAGACCTATTTCTGTGGTTCTTATTCCAAGAAAGTATTTTTCTTAAGCTGATTCTTAAGCACCAAGTTCAGAGCTTCTTAATTTTGTATGACCGAGTCATCACCAAACATCTTTGGGCCTTCAGAGGACTCCAGGACCTCAGAGATGCAAGAAATTAAATCGATGCTGTGGGAATTCCACTGAACGTGCCCTCTGACAGAGATACAACAAAAGATAGTGAATGTACTATCGGGGATTTTTTTCCTGCTGTTACATAGAAGGTCTTTCACTGAAGAAGTATAAGATCTCCCAGAAGAGAAACTTGGTATCTGTATTCTGCATTGTGAAGAATTTGTGATAGAATTCATTGACTGATTTTTTTTCATAGAAAGCATCCTGTAGAGGCTCTTTTGTGTCTCAGAGTCCAATAATTAGGGAAAACTTTTTCACCTGTTTCTTTTTATTGTCATCAGTTGTACTGGTGGAACTATGGATGTGGTCAGCTGATGCTTTTTTGAGAGGAACGGGCAGAAAGTTGTTAGAAACTTCTACTTAGCCTCAGTTACAGGAAAGTTTGCATGGTTTGTTGAACTCCAGATATTATAGGATAGTAGTAGTATGTATCTGCTTAGCCTCAGTCACAACCTTAACAATTCCACTTGTTTGGAATGAGGGGCTGTCTTTGGTTCAATTCAAATCAAAGTGAATTTCCTTAAAAAGTGATTCCCTTGTGGCAAGAGAAGTAAAGCTTTAATCCTAATGGTATAATGGTGTAATGGTATAATAGCAAAATACAAATTCATATTCTCTTTGAGTTTTACAATATGCAATAAATTCTCCCCCCTTTATGAGTAGCAGTTAGCTTCATGCCTGCAATTTTTGTAAATGTTAGCAGGACTACTTAAATTATTTTTCTAAGAGTAGAAATATTAATTAAGAACAATACTGACTTAGAAGTTGTGAAGTATAGTACGTGTATAATACATCTATGATTGACTTATTATCCAGTTGTCACAAAACATTTTCTTTTTTTAATAGCAGTACTTCACTTAAGAAATTATATAAATCAGATTGGATTTACTTGCATTTTTAAAAGTACTCAGAATTCAGCTTGTATCTTAAAAATACCACAAAAAATGCAAAACTAGGAAATTGACCAATGAAGTGTCCTGATTTTAGGTGTAATGGCCCCATTTTTTACCCTCATTTGTATCTCAGACCAACATCTCTTGCTCTCTCGCTCTCTCGCTTCTGCATGCGCTATGTGTTTGGTAAAAGTGTAATGAAGGAAATCTATTGATCTGGTTGTTCAAAGTATAGTGGCAACAAAATGTTTACTGCAGTGTTATCTGCTGCTTTTTTTAAAAACCAAAAAAAGTATGTTTTTCAAAGAGGGAAACAGTCAGGTCTGTAGCTTGTCATATGTTTTATTTAGCCTCATTAAGTGGTTAGAACATGATGCCTTGTGTTGTGAAATATCTGGAAACTTTCATGTCAGACTTTTCTCCCACTGAGTGCATTATTTCCGTAAACATAGTTTGCAATACGTATTAGCTGCATACTGAGTAATGGGATTTTATTGTACACTTAGCATTGTTAATAAAGCAACAGAGACTTAAATTATCTTACCTGATAATACAGAAGCAGAGGGACCAGTACAGGGAATTAAATATCAGTAGTTGATTTGTTTGTTTGTCCAACTATATTGATAAAATCTAATCCTGGTTTTCTGTGTGATTTTTTTTGCTGTTGCAAATAGAAGAATGAGATTTTATGTAAAGCTAGCATTTGTACGTATTTCTCTTTCAAACCTGAACCACAGGTAAAAGCTTTCTACTTGGCAGTTGCCATTTAAAGAATTACATTTTTCCTACTGCATTTTACTTCGCTTCTAATGTTACTGTTCTTTAGGCCTAGGAAAATTGAATTAATTCAAATTCTTACTTTGTGAGAAACATGGTTTCCTCAGTGCACATTGCAGTGCAAAAGTTTATGAAAAGCCAATGATCTAGATTCCTTATTTGCAAAAAAGAAAACAAAATCTTTGCTATTTGTATCTTAATTCTTGTTATTGGGATAGTAGCTGCACAAAATATCTTATGTAGCATTCTCTCTGCCATACCAAAATAGAGAACTGTTCCTGCTAGATGTCATATCAAGAAAGGCATTCATGGCAGTTCATGAGTATAGCAAAACTATAGCTATGTCAGGAAGGAGAGTGTGTTGTTGCAATAATCTGATCAAGGTATACATGGATAACTTCAATTAATGTCATCTTAGATATTTACAATCAAATTTATTTTAAAAAATCATTAAGAAACATTACTATATTTGTACTTCAGTTACAATTTGTCTTTGTTTACCCATGCTTATTCTCAAACTAGATTATTAGTTCATACATACAAAATAGAAGCAAAATTTTACTTAATCCTACAGCTTCTCTGTACGTGGTACTTACCATGTGAATTCTGTCGAATAAAATTATCCCTTCGTGTTAACATTTTGCACTTTTTTTTTGGTGCTCTATTAATAAGTTCATTTCAAGCACCAAGTCCATTTACAGAGAACTATTTAATGTTTAGTAGAGTGGTAAAAACAGGGATTTTGAATGGCATCCCATTTAATATTACAGACTTTGGTTTGTATATTATCTATTCAACTTATCAAAATTGTAATACTTTTTGTTAATTTTATGGTGGTAAAATGCTTCCCAGCTCTGTATTTATCAGAGAGAAAATAAATAACATTCAAAGTGTCTATTAGCCAGCATAAGCACTAAGAAATTGAATGGCAAAATCACAGTTATTTTTCAGATAAAGTTATATACATTTCTATATTTCAAAAACTCGAGTAATTCAGAAATAGTTCTGATCCTTCCCCATTTGGAACTTTAAACTTTCCCCCATTTTGGGTCTTCTTTGCGTTTTGTTTCAAGACAAGTCTTTATGTTCCATTTTTAAATGCCAGTCTCTGAATTTTTCCCCTTCCATAGACCAGGGAGACATTTCACCCTGCCTTATGGTAGAGATGTGCAATCATTTATAAAACAAATTAGATCAAGTCAGACAGATTTAATGCAATTTTCCTTTTGATTGGTTATAGTTTAGACTCATGTATGTAATCTACATTTGCATTTTCCAAAGTCAGTCTTGTCATTATTCCTCTATAATTACATACATTTAAGCAAGGGGTTCTTTTTCCATTTTCCTGTGCTGTGCTATCCTTTGGACTATATAGCATCAAACAGGCTTGATTAGAAATAAATGTGAGAGTTCTTTTCTAGACAGCCACTGTTTTCTTTTTAACTCTAGTAGCAAGCTACTCACTGCCATACAATGCTTAGTATTTATTTTGGGATTCTTACTACTTATATCATTTTGTTTAAGAAGCCAGGTGTTAGTTTGTATCCTGTTACACTAGAAATAACAGTCAGTGCAACTGCTCACTAGGTTCAGCTCCCAAAGCAATCTAATTCTTCAGAGGCATCTTCACTAATAGAAGTTACAGAAAATTAGTCTGGAGTCTAAAAATAATAAAATAGATCAAAGCTTCTATTACATTGCTATGACTGCTTTTGGAGTAATCGCTGATGCAAAATGCTATATGTATGACATGATTTGTGTCTGTTTCTGGTGGACAGTATCTGTTCTAAGGTATGGAAATCAAATTACATAGACACAGCAGTGTCAGTAACATATAGCTCAGATGTCAGTGCTCCTGGTTACCTTCCTGGGTTTTCAGTTTTTCAAATGCAGTTTTGTAACATGGAAACAAGTATTTTTGCTAAACATAATCGCCATAAGTTTTTTTTATTTAGGAACTGGAAGGAAGAAAGAATGTCCTTATTCACAGTATTTTTCATATCCCTTTATTTTCTATGAATTTCCAAGGTTCAGTGCTGCTAGAAGCCCAGCCAAATTAATATTGAGATTTCAAGCACATAACTGCTGTGGAGACATTGGTGTTTGCCATTGTGCTGGACCCTGCAATCCAGACTGCCAAATTCAAGATGGAACTAAAGGAATCTTATCCTTTTGAGCCTTTGAGACTCAAAGCAAAATCCTAAATGCAGATCCTCTTTCTGCTTTTGTGTTTCTGATCACTTTCAAAAAATAAGCTCTAACTTGGGTTTGACAGTACTGTTCTTAGTGCAGCATTTGTTTGATTCCACCATCTCCTTTCCGTGGCTTATGAACCATCTGAAATCATTGCATTATTCATCCATGATGATTCTGATTTCACTTTAAGGATTCTCCTCAGAGGAATGTAGTCTGTGTTTCTGCCTCAACTCAAAGGCAGAAACCTAGCTCTTCATGAAGTAAGTTCACTGGACTGGATTCCCATACTGAAGCTTTCTTTCCCTTGCAGTTTTTGCTCCCTAGTTTGAATCTTAATTTAAAGAACCTTTATGCATTTTTATACTTGAAAATGTACAAGCCTGAGGTTCTGGCTACATACTGTATGTTATACTGTCAGTTACTGTAACATACACCATATATAAGATTATCGTTACCTGTGTTTACTAGGTTTTGCAATTCTACCTGAAGCCCTTCAAATTTGTTGCTCCTTACTCAAATAAATGTTAAGCTTAACTAGAGTCAACTACTTTGGAGTTACACCAGTGCAGAAACTCTGATTGGACTATATGGGAAAGCCTATGTTTTGTTCCTACTCATATAGTTAGAAAAGTAATCTAACCATTCACGTTAGAATAATAACTGTAGTGGGACTGTAGTGGTTGGACAAAGAGTAATGAGTTCAAACTTACACAGAGGAAGTTTAGATTAGATGCAAGGAAGAAGTTCTTTACTGTGAGGGTGGTGAGGCACTGGAATGGGTTGCCTGTGGAAGCTGTGAATGCTCCATTCCAGGTGGTGTTCAAGGCCGGGCTGGACAGATCCTTAGGTGTCATGGTTTAGTGGGAGGTGTTCCTGCCCGTAGAAGAGGGGTTTGAACTTTATGATCTTAAGGTCTTTTCCAACTCAAACCTTTCTATGATTCTATAATTCTAACTACAAAAATTCCAACCAAAATTGCTGGCAAGCACCAGTGGAAGAAGCTGAAATTTAAAGATGCTTTAAAAATCTAAGAAATTGGGTGATGGCCTTTTGTTGACTTCTTGGCCTGAAAATTCACTGGTCACTTGATGTGGCTTTTGAAGCTTATCACTGGTTTGATTTTGTTATTTGTGTTTTCATGTATTCATATTCTTTTAACATAGCAATGCAAGGAATGTTACCTGTGTTGTCAACTTCCAAAAAAGTAAGATTGTAAGCATTAACTATAGGTTGTAGGCTTTGTTAACAATTCCAAGTTTGATTAAAAATCCTAACAAGGTCAATGGAGAGATACTTTTTCACTCCCACAGACCTTGGGTCAAAGGGATGGAGGTCTGTAGGCCTCAGTCTAGATAGGAACAAAAGTAGCAAAAGTTGAAAGTTCCGAACAAGCCTCTGTCCCTTCCCCACCATTTGTTCAAATACTGACAATAACTAGATGTTAAGAAAACTGAAGTCTGTTCCCAGTTGTAGCAGATGGGATGAATGGTGACTACAGCTATCATGTGGCTGTTCAGCTCAGGAGACATAGCTGTCTGCTGGAACAGAAAACAGGATGCTGCAGCAGAAAGTCCTGAATGGGTACCGAGAAAGACTATATATTGCATTTTCTGCTTCCCTGTTAATGCAAACTTCATGTTTCATACTGGAACACCATTGTCGGGGTATTCGTTTTATGCTTGTCCTACTTAAGACACATTGATGTTCACGTATGATGAACACTCCAAATGCAGTTGAAATAAATAGCATCTGAGGGGCTTTGCATTCTATAATCCAGCTGTAAGCACATCAAGTTAAATTTAGTTTTGATGTCTTTGGGTCTCAGTTTCTTGTTTGTAAAATCAACTCATCCCTCTGCTTTATGAGCAGTTTGTAAAAATAAGTTTCTTCGTTTTGTATTAGGTTGTGTTATATTGTAGAACCAGACACAGCAGAGAAATCTATAAAGAACTAAATCCCCATTCAGAAGACAGTTTTGCTAATATTTAGTAAGTAAAGCGTGGCATTAGTTTTTTAACAGGGAGATGAAAATTAAATAGCTTTGTCTTGTCTCGTGCAGAAACCCTGTTAAAGATAATGGTGAAATGTTAAGGCCTACATGTCAAAGAAAAAATAAGACACATAACATTCATCTGATACATCCTAAATGTTATTGAGTGTTGTGTTTCACTTAAACTAGATGATTTTGCTTGAATAAATTTGAATGAAGAGTTTATTTCAAAATTCTGATTTTGATAGTCATACCATTTAGGAAAAATAGTTCACATTTTTTGCAGTATTGTGGAAGTGTCTTTGTTTTAATGGTGCATTGAAATTTGCTGTTGCTGGGTCAAGAAATAGAAACGTGAAAATAGTTGAAATTTCATATAAAAGTTAAACACTTGTAACAGAAATAAAACTTAAAAATGTCAACCTAGATAGTGTGTATCAGTGGTTAGAGAGTAATTTATGGTATGCTTGAGGACAAGAATTTCTAGTTATCCCTTTCGTATTTTCAGTCCATCTGAATAACAGCAACTTCAGAAGATGGTTTAACTGAACTGGACAAGGCGTTTAAAAAGTCTTATGCTGGTCAGATAGGATATAATTCAGACATCTAGGACATACTTGTAAGGCTAAGTGATTCATCAATCAGATTTCCAGGGTGTGAGATTGTATGAAAATAGGCAAATAAATCTTACTTCTGTGACAAATGAGGATGACAGGAATCCCTTTCTTTTGTATCACTTTCGAAGAAAATTTGTTCTCTCTGCCTTTACTTACAACTGTATACTTCTCAAACTGGAGAATATTTTCAGAACATTTGGAGAATATTCAAGATTTTCTTTCAAACAAAAAGAAAGCTCTTGTTTACAGCTAATACTACAAGTAGTAGAACTTTTGATTCTCCTAAATGCATAGAGAATTCTTGTGTCTTAGAAATCAAGTTAGAAATACCTCTTGGGAATTTGTGAAAATTTTTTGGCTATGTCTCAATTTAATATGGGCTTCAGTTTACACAAGATATATGTCCTGTCCATATTTGAGTATTAGAATTAATACTGCTTCTCTGAACAAAACCAGTATGATCTTGAATAAGCCTTGAACAGCCGCTAAAATATTACAGAAACATGCTGTCTTTCCAATGTTATTCATACAGCATATCTATATGCTGTCTCATGCTCTTAAAAACACAAAAGCTGGCTTTTTTTTCTCTCATACAAATGTAAGCATTTCATTAAAAATCCTCTGAACAAATAAAACCCACCTCCTTTCTCTTTGCCTCTTTTTATTCTCAGCTATCAAGCCTGAACTGCCGGTATGTAGTTGCAAGTTTGCTTTCCCATTAGCTTTCTGACCAGATAGCAGATTACTATTTTGTCTTCTTTTTTGCTGTATGTAACAGTTCTTCCTGTTTTCTTATTCAGTGAGGTATTTGGCTTGCAGTTTTAGCTGGTGTGTAAGATTTGAATCCTCTTCTAGTAATAATCATTTTGATTTTGCATCCTCAGGACAAGTTTCCTTTGAGAGATGACTAATCAGCATTTTACCACTGAAAAATTGCCCCTTGCCTTTTCATTTCCTTTTCTTCCAAATAATGTGTAGCCTTTATTATTATTATTATTATTATTATCTTTCTAATGCTGCTCCAGTAAAAAAAAGCAATTCAGTCCTCGTGTTTCTACAGTGTATTCATCAGTCCAGTTTCACTATCCTGTTTGAACAGCAGTTAGACTGAACTATAATCTGGCCATAAAATTCCATATTTGTGTTCATAGTCTCCTGAGAAACAGTGATCAAAATAAAAGATGTCTTTATATAAACTGTAGGTGACTAGGGAAATAACTCAGAAAAGAGAACTTAACAGTATATGGATGAAAACATAAAGGCATATTCAAGATTTGAAGATCACTTTTGTTCAGTGTCCAGTCTACCAAGCATAACAAGTAAAAAGTGGTAAAAATCTGCTCCTAAAATTATTTCTGCTTCTTACGATTTTTTGCTTATTTCTTCTCACTGACTCCAAATGAGTAATTCCATGTGTAGAATACTGCATTATTCACATTTAAATTTTGGTGAGATGAATCCCAACAACCGTGATGCTTCTTTAAAAAAAATGTCCTAGTGCGTAATGTCTGCTGCTATCAAATTCCTTGAGCTCACTTGCCTGTCTCTTTCAGAGGTGTTCTCAGTATAAAAGAAAAAGTCATTCTGCATGTTTGAACTGACTTCAGTCCTAATTCAGATGGCTGTAAAGGATACTCTTAAGACCTTGCATATTCAGCTCAGTAAAAAAGCAAAAGTGAATGCATTCCTGAAATAGGAAGGTTGCATCTTAGTAGCATTATTCAATCCTCAAGTATGAAATTAATATAGCTGTGCCAGGTCCCTTAATTTTGGCTTTAGGAAAGGGCAAGGAAAAATTGAAAGTTAAGGTGGAGTGGAGTTGTTCAGGTGATGGCATTGGGGAAAGATGTTTAAAGTTAAAATCAGTAATCAGGAGGATAGGTTGGAAAATTGTGTATCACAGATACCTCCGAGAAGAACACCCTGTGCATCTGTCCTATTTGAGGTTAAGGAGTAAGAGGTTGCTGTCACTGACAATAAGCAGCAGATTCACATTCAGAGTTAAGGAAGGGTTAAAGCAGAAGTGCTGTAGCAGAGGCATCTACAGCGCTGCAGAACGGGGGAAATGTGGAGAACCTTATTGATAGTTGGCTCATGGAGCGAGGTCATGAAACAAAGCCTTCTGTTAACAGGCTAGAACTAGGTCGACTTGATGGGGAAGAGTGCAATAGTCAGCAACAGGTGGTTTAGAAGCAGATCAAAGATGTTTAGCTTAGCAGAACTTCATGGACAACTCTTTGTGTAAACAGAATACATTTGTTTTAGCTTGTTGCTAAATTATATTAATGGTCAGCAAATGTCAGTAAAAGAAGAACTGTTATCAGGAAGGAAAATGTGAAAGTAAGACTAACATGCAAACTTCAGCAAACCACAAAAATGTGGAAGTAGGCATAACTGACCTTTAGTGTGGTAATCAATTATGAACTTGCTTTTGGACTATGTATGAGCCTATTAGGATGATTGTAAAAGTAGTGAGTAACAAATAAAGTTTGAGATTTGCCGGTCATTCGTATCGAGTGCCGCATTTCTCCCGCCAATACTCGACACTCCAGTACTTCATTGAATGTTTTCTGAAGTTTGCAATTCCAAGATACTCTTTTCCTGTGAAATGTTTTTAACAATTTCATTTTTATATTCTAGATTAATTAAATTAAAACAATTCTCTGTTCTTCAGATTAGATTTAAACAATTTTTTAATGGAACCAAACAATGTAATTCATTACATTTTTCAATTTACTTCTAATTTAACCTTACATATATTGCTTAGAATAACAGGCCAAAGCAGATTTTTACAGTGCTATCACCCCAGTTTGAGACATTGTTATTCATGGTTTAGTTTTATTTTATGTGTTTATTTACAGATTCTGTTTCACTCTTAGCAAGGAAAAGGTATTTTAGGCAACAGTGTGCAAACCCTACATTTATAAGTCAGATCATACGTGATTTGAAATCTATTTAAAACATTCAAATGGCATATGCACAGGGTACATTGTACAGAACCCAGATGATGTAATTACTAATAAATCACATGCAGAAGAAAGCAGCAGCAGCATGCTTTCCCATATTACAGAGAATAAATTGTCTTCATAAAACTGCTAAAGTTTTAAGGAGTGGTTATATGAGTTATGCACTTCTTCACCAACAGCAAGTTGTAGTAGGTGTAATACCTGATAGACAGGCTTCCCAAGTGTTGATGAGACTGTTAGAGGGATAGAGTTCTAAACTGTTAGCAGCTGCTATGCTTTGCATACCCTGCTTCCTTCATTACAGCTTGATAAACTCATTCCCTTTGCTGTACCTTAGTCCTCTGTGTCTGTATGAATGTTTGGGTTTCTGCTGGTGGTTCCATATTCTGCATGCTTTTCTTAAAGTGAAGCAACGTGCTTTCCCATAAACGATAAAGATTATGGGTTAGCCTTCTACAGGCTCTGTGTTCCTGAGAAATTGGCTCTTTCTGTTGGTGATAACTCATGTTTCTTCGTGTCATTGTTCTTCGTGTTGCAAAATTGAGTTGAAATGTACTCCCATAAGAGTTAGCTTTTCATATTGGGCTGGAAACTCTTCATCTTTGTGTAGCAATTTGTTTTATTATAATGACTGGCTTCTAATTATACCTCCCATAATGAAGAGCTGACTTAATACTCTGTGCTAATCTTGTTATGACTTTAAAAAGGTAAGTAATTTCTCTAACAATTCCTAACAATCATGATAAAGTGTTAAAGGGTTTTTCAGTTTTCTTTTTCCCTTTATTTTTCACATGAATTTTTCACTTGTAGCATGGATTTTTCTTTGTGTCTTTTTCTATTTTTTCTTGTAAAAAAGCCTTTTGTGGACTGATTTTTTTTGTAGCAAAACATATCATGTAAATATAAATAAATCCAATTCAACACAGTCATTGATTTAATTTTTCAGACCAGTCATGATTGATAGATAGAAATTGTCATCAGGACTCTTTATTTTACCATTCCTTTAATTTATTTTTGAGTATTATCTTTCACATTCTATTTAATACTGCAGCTATGGGAGAAAGCTCACAAGTTGCATTCCAGCATAATGAAATTATGTCTTATGGAACATAAAATCAAGTTTGCTTAAAAAAGCAAAGTAATGTGAACTGAATGCTTTGGGTTTGGTTGCATTCTGCCTGAATTATGCAGGGGAATGATACTGGCTGGTGGCCCAGTGTATCATCTACCAAGATACATTGTGAGCCAAGAGGCTGTAGAATGGTCAAACAATAAAGCTGTACTTTTCCTGTGAAAGAAGAAACAGACATAGGTTGTTATTTATGTAACAACCTGTGCATGAGGAGAATTATAGTAAATAATACTTCTATTCACTTGCCCCAGTCAGTCATGGTACTATATGCAATGTAATATGGATATCTTTACTGAACAGTAGCTGTGAAAATAATACAGATTTTTTGTAAATGTCACAAATAACAAAGTAGTGAAACATGCAGATAATGAATATGATAAAAGGCACTTAAAACGTATGACCCCATTTATGCAGAGCTCCATTGCTGCTAAAACTGTGTATGTTAGAAAACTGGTGGGTCTTATTCAAAATCATTTTACTGCAGTTTTGTTAAAAATAGCATTTAAGATCTCAATGTGCAATTAATATATTAAACAAACAGAAGTATTATGTAATAACTAATTTTGATGTTAGTTGTGTTAAAACATGGTTTGTATTCTGCAGCTGTGAGCATAGGTTGGGAAATGACCAAGTCTAGCTGATCAAGCCTTTTATTTTATTATCATGGATTCCTCTTCCACAGCTGCTTTTAAAATTTGTGGGAAGCAAATTATTTCTCATACTGCATATGTTGCCCATCAGGTGAGTGATAACATGGAAACTGTAGGCTGGGTGTAAGAAATCAAAAAGTGTATTTAAAGTCCTCTGTGTGCACAGAATTAAAAAAAATGACCTGTAAGAGGCTGTGTGTGAAGCCAGCTGTCTTTTGTTACCATTGTCATTTGGACTCTGTAAGAGCAAAACTTTGTCAGCACGTTTTCTATATTAGAAGATTTGATCTGCAAATCTTAGCTGCTCTGTTCATTATAAATCTCTTGTTTTTGTCCATACACTAGCTCCACTATAGGTTGGAAGGGCTTAAAGATGAACTGAGGAGGAATAGAGGCTACAACTCGAGAGTAACTATTACTGCTCAAAGGAGCTGTTTTCCATTCGCAAACATTGCTTTGCGCTATGGGTTTGGGCTCCTTTTGTTCCTCCACTTTGTTGAAGACTCTCTCTTGACTTCCATTTTACTTCTTTAGCACTGTCTTTGTCTGCTAACATTTTTCCTCCTTCTCTAGTAGCTTTTATCTGTGTCCTTTGGATCACATATTTTACTTTGTTTTAGTAGATTGTTTCAAATGTTTTGTATTTTTGGCTTTTTTTCCTTTTTCTTTAGGACTGTTATATCACTGAGTTTCATTCCACAGTTTGCTGAATTGCTTGGTTATTTTGCAGCAGGCCCATTCCTCGTTTTTTCTCTTTCATGTGGTTTTCAGTGAGAAATAAGAGAGCCTTTCCATTTTAAATAGCAGTCTTACACACATAGGCCCATGTCTCCTTTTGAACACATCATCTTCTGCCTTGCCATGTCCATCCTGCTTCTCTCTCTCAGTCTGTGCTGCTTTCTCTCTCTTGTGCTTTCTTTCCTACCATTATACCATCTTTTTGGTCCAGAATTGTCCTTTGGTAAATTATGGGTAAATATTTACTTCTTCCAAAGAGAGATCATGTCATGCCTTTGAAATCTGGTAAAACAACTCTGGGCCAAATTTGGGCATCATTAATATTTTATTTGCAGTTTTCTTGTATAATGTTTTTGGTGGGAAGGAGGGAGGGTTTGGGGTTTTTTTGTTTGGTTTTTTTTAAACAACAATTTTCTTCAGGGAAGGACACCATAACCCACTCTTAAGTTGCAACATTACTTTCCATAAGTTATTCCATTACAATAAGTAGAGTGTGTTGCACTGTAGAATCCAGTTTTTTTATGTGAATATACATTTGAGGCAAGCTGCTGTGGAACAGAAGAAAGAGGTTTAGAAGTTGGGCCACAGCCAGTTTCAGCTTTAAATGGTTGTTACTTTCTGAAGACTTTTTGGGGGTTGATTGTGTAGCATTCTTTATCAGTTGTTAGATCGTACAAATTGAATTTCTAGGCAACTTTTCTGCAAATTGAAACTAGTCTGGAAGATAATCTGGATTCACTCATTTGTTTCTTCAACAGAGGGAACTGTTCTGCAGGGAAATTTTACCCTCAGCGTGACCTGTGCTATTGCACTTCTTTCACCACGTGTCCACAGTTTCACTTTATTAGTCCTTTCATTATAATTTAGCAATACATTTGCCAATGAAGTACAAAAGGGAAGAATTCTGTTCATACCCTCAGAGAGGATTTTCTTCCTGTTAATTTTACTTTAGCTGGGGTATTATCCAGACAAAAAGCTTTTTATTCAAATTTTACCAGTTCAGTCAGCTGACCTGCCAGAAGATAGACTCCTGTTCAGATTGTTTTATCTAAAAACATGCATCTTCAGTGTTATTATACAATGTGCTCTCTTTCCAAACCTGAGAAGAATTAACAAGAGCCGATGCTTCAGTACAGATAAACTTCAAGATGTGTCATGTTTACAAGACTGACACTCTTAAAAAGAAAAAAAAAAACCACATTTTTTTAAATCTGCATGGTAAACAGATGGAACTCTATATATCAGTGTTTCTAGAATATTAGACCAATGTGAATCCTCCAGTTTCCCTAGAGTCAAGCTAGTGTGTCTTGAATAACACAGTGGCAGCTAAGCATCTGGGAATCATAGAATCATAAAATAGTTAGGGATGGAAAGGACCTTGAGTTCATCTAGTTGCAACCTCCCTGCCATGAGCAGGGACACCTCCCACTAAACCATGCCACCCAAGGCTACACCCAACCCAGTCTTGAACACTGCCAGCGATGGAGCATTCACAACTTCCCTGCGCAACCCATTCCAGTGCTTCACCACCCTTACAGTAAAGAATTTCTTCCTCACATCCAATCTAAACTTCCCTGTTTAAGTTTGAACCTGTTACCCCTTGTCC